>JARHVA010001281.1:2727500-3040000 GCA_037957365.1 Torreya grandis | reverse complement strand
ATAGTACAATAAGTGGCCAACACACAAACTATATCACCAATACAATCTCAAACCCCATGGCTCTTTGTATAATTGAGCCAAAAACATTGGTCCCCATGCAAAAATAGTCTACTACTCAACCATTTGTGCTAGAACACTTGTCAATAGCAATTAGAAATATCCCACCATTTGCATTTGGTAAAGCATACACGGTGATCCCTATCATTATCAAGATGCTCAATTGATGTTGCTCCTCATCATCACTATATAGTGGCTCATAGGTAAAACTCTTTGAATGATACATTGCCTCACTAACATTCTCACTAAATAATGCTACCATGTGTATGTTATGCTCCTCTCTTGAGTATGAGAAGATCTCCTCACCCTAGAGTGGTAACTATAATATCCTATATACATCCTCTTAGGTTACTGTCAACTCTCTAGTCTGTAGATGGAAGGTATTGGTGGTGTGATCCCACCTCTCAATCAACACTATCATCAGGCTCACATCTCAGGTGACTCTCAATATCATCACACTCCTCCTAACCCCATGACTACCATATGCTCCCATTGTTATGGGGTGACATCCCTCCTCATACGTGTCAACAATCTTGATAGATGATCCTGTAGTGTTAGCTCCATCCTAGATTGCATCCATACACACATAACTCAAGTCACATACTTTTTAATATAATCTACCACCACCTTTTCCCCTTCTCTTTAGGAGAATTACAATGGTCTGAGGCCCTCCACTAGGCTATATAGGTAGCACTCAGTTGACATGGGGTCTTTTAAGGTTAGCTTGATCATATACCCACCCAACTATCTAACCTACTTTTCCCTCTTTATCCTAGGTTTCACTACCTCTCTATCTCAACCATAGGCCCAACTACCTATCAAAACTCTAAGCCTCACGACTTATATTTCTAACCCTCAACCCTATGCCTTATCTTTTAAGCCCTATGCCTCTTGATGTATCTTAACCTACCATTTTTTTACCCATTTAGCCTAACACACTTTTAACCATTTCGTAGATATTTTTCCCTAGGCTTTAGGAGAACTACATTGGCTTGAGGCCCTCAATCAGACTATGTACATAGCACTCAATCAACACGAGGTCTTCTAAGGCTAGCTTGGCCATTAGGTTAGTTGAATACTTTAATTAGGGATCAAAATTAAATTTTTCTCCTATTTTTGGGTCTTTCATAGTCACTAATATCAGTTTATTATGCTAACATTGGTGCTTGGTATTGACTGATGTTGAGAGGAACCTATCGACATTAGTGCCTTATTGACTAACATCGATGGACCCCACTAATGTCAGTGATTAGTTTGGCCCTAAGGCTAAATGACCCATCCCCCACATTTCAAAATTTCACCTAAAACCTACCCCAAATCTCTCTCAACTTAACCTAAAACCTACCCCACCCCAATTCCTATCCCAAAACCATTTATTTTTCCCAAAATTTTGAAAATAAAATTAACCAATTCACATTCAAAACCAAATCATACAAACTCTTACCTCATATCTCTATCTCCTCCAAGTTGGCACAACTAGCTCTTGTGGTAGTGTACCTCCTGCTAGGTCCCATCCTAGCTCTACCATATCAATTACAGTCTGAGCTCTATTTCTCTCCAATGAAATTTTGTAAATGAGTTTGGTGAGCTTCCAGACCCCCTTTTGTCAAGTTTGGTCAGCCACTAATGTTGATATCTTTGACTTAATCCACTGACATTGGCACTAAAACCCATCAATATTAGCAACTCTACCCTAAGCCATCAACATTGAAATTATTTAGTACCAAAATTAGTGATATCACTGACATCATTATCATTTCATTAAGAGTTTCCACCAACTAACCCTATAATTTATAGACTTTACCCATAATTTGGGACAATTTGGAGATAACATATATCTCTCTGACCACAACCACCAACTTGGAGATCACATATATCTCCCCAACCCTGACAATAACATTTGGAGATCACTTAAATATCCACTCATGATGACTTTGGTTGGAGTTCACAAATACCTCCTCACTCATTAACACTTTTACACCAACCTTGCATTACTTATCTTGACTGCTTATGCTATTCTGCTATAGTTGGCTATTGTATACACACATGTATATTAGGTGTTTTGGATGAAAACTAGGCTCATCCTATCACCTCTAACCTTTTGTGTTTCCTAGGGGCACTTCCTACCTTAGATACCTATCACACATAGACCATTGGAGCTACAACTTTGATTATTTTGACTTATCAACTATCACTTATAAATTATGCTTTAGTTATTTCTATCTGAGTCTTCCTCAACCTTACTTATTCTTGACTTTGTCAACTATAACTCATAATAGTGTATGCACACATAGCAATACCAAGTTCTCCTCCACTCACCAAATTCACCTCTTATCAAATTGGTACCTGATTCTGGTTTCTCCTCCAACAATTCTTATTTTGAGGGGGGATACCTCATCCAATGCTTGGAGCATTTAACTCATATTTTTGTCTTACAACTTGTCATTGAAAATTACAAGAAAAAAGGGGCAAATATAGACACTAAAATTATGTCACACATGTGCATAAATCCTTGTGTCAAAACCCCCCTTAACCTTATTTTTCAAAAATAATAATCAACCTCCCTAACCCATGCTTTTAACCCTCACACATTTGATTAAATTAAAATACTTAATTAAGTTAATTAAAAACCACTTATTCCACCTTACCTAGCCACCTCATCCTAAGACAGATTCTCACCTGATGAGTCACTTCAAGACTTGCTCCCCTTATCCTAACTACCTAAGACTTATTCTCACCTAAAAAATGAATTCCTAACCAACTACGTCCTTCTTGATCTCCTATTTTTACCATTTTTTAATGGGTGCCAAACTTGGCATAAGAGTAACAAAAAATTATCCAAAAATAGTACTTTTACCTATTCTAAGGCCAGTAACATCATTCAACCCATGGCTGATGTCAGTGGGATCATCGACATCAGTTATATAAGCCAAACTCTAACCTGATGTTCAAGTTAGTAGAAATCAAGGAAACTCATTCTTATTTACATCCAAGCTCTTGGCGTTCAATTTTTAACATCCTGGCTTACTATGATCTTGCATAAGCTAATCTAGATCAAGAACTAAGCTCTTGAGGACCAACAACATCCACTTATTTTCTCCATTTGAGACATCAGTTCAAACTCCTTGATAAGAGCCATCTATCTAGAATTTATCATTTAGTCACCACTATAGCTAAGTACATCACTTATTTTATGTCTTTTAAGTAGTTACTTTGTTATCATTTTACATCTACTATTCATTACTTTACACATTCCTAACCAAACCTTCGTGAGAGAATTATAAAGCTTCCCTACTTGCTTCCCCTTAACCTGACATATCAAGCCTCTAACCAAATGCATCTAAACCATAATCTCTCTCTCACAACTCTCCCCAACCTCCTAGACCTGACCAAAACCATTTCTTAGACCCATAAAAAACCTTCTATAAGCTCATAAGAAATTATTTCCCCTACCAACCTCAACAGCCTAACTGACATTGGTCACCTTCCTCTATCGACCTTGATAACATAATCGATATTGGTCACACCCTTACTAACCTCAGTAGCCTAACCAATTTCAATTATTATGGATTTCCTAACCTTTCCAAAACTTGCCCAAATAAATTCCAAAATATAAACAGAACATACCACCTACACTCTGTTACTTTCTATTGAACCTGGGTTGTAAATAATGGTAGTCCTCCCTAGCCAAAGAGGAGTGCTCACTACATCTAGATATGGTGCACAAACCAATTTGGGTTCATTCTAATCAATTATCCCTATCATTCTTCTCTATTTTTTTTTAAGACTTGAAATAGACAAATTTTAGTGAAATAATTTATTCCACCTTCATTTGTCTCCTGTTGTCCCAATTCTAATGAAGCATCCACCACCACTGTCTCCACTTATATTTGTCTCTATCGATGGTCTATTATAGTTGTATGTTGTCTATCAATAGTCCTCTAGATACTTCTAAGACCTCTATTTACGAGGCAAGTGTAATGTTTTTGGTTACAAGTGAAATAAGTTGAAGCTTTCTATGTGTGTAGATTAATGTAATAACATTCTCTTTGACTATTGTTGTTAATGAAATAGAGTTATTTTCTTGTTTAGGAATGCATAATCATTTAGTATATCAGAGGAGTAGCTAACAATTTAGTATCAGATCAACAAATCTAAAATAAGATCATGGGAGAAGAGGAGTAAAAGTGTGGAAGAGACAAATCATAGTCAATAATACTATTAGCATAGGTAAAAGCACAACTAGATGGCTAGTATGGAGATAAGAGGATGTTCAAGGGAGCATAGAGATAGTTTACCATGGGAAGACATGCTCAACTCCAACTGAAATCATAGTAAATGAAAAGACTGTCCAATCCATCAAGACTATGAAAATCATGTTTTTGCATAGAGGAAATTGAGTGCTAGGTTGAAATAGTAACTCAGGCATAGCGTAGGAGGATAACCCACTATGAAGAAATACTTGGTAGATAAGAGTGATGCATGATCAACAAATATAACCAGGTAAGAGATTTAAGTTTGACAAGTTATCCAAATTCATAGCATGGATGGAATTGATAGTAAAATTTGGCAACATCCACTAACATTTGATTGGAAAAATTATGATGTTTGGGTTAAGAAGATGAAGATTATAATGGTTGAAAATGATTTTTGGGAGTTATTAGATAATCAATTATTTATTGGATTCATTGATGTGACTGACCAAGCTACCTACAATACATTAACAAATTCCTAGAAGACCCAGTTAAAGGAATCTAGGAGGAAGGATGCAAAATCCCTAAGTTTGATTGAGACATCAATAGTAGAAGCCATTTATCCCAAAATAGCATAAATTAACTGCCAAAAATAGGCATGGGTGATTATTTAAAATACCTAAAAATTCACTAATAAGTTGATGTTAGTCAAAATATAATTGCTCAAAAGAGAGTTTGAAACTCTTCAAATGAATGATGGTGAGTCCATTTCAGATTTCTAGACTAGAATTTATATCCTAACAAATCAGTTAAGAATTAATGGTGAGTCTATGAAAGATCAAAGGATTGTTGAGAAGATCCTCAGGAGTTTATCATTAATATTTGATCTAGTTTCCATTGTAATTTAAGATGCTCAATACCTTTCAAATATGATAGCGTATGAGTTGATGGGTTCAATGGAAACCCATGTGCAGTGCTTGGATAGATATGCTCCTTCTTTCCTAGAGAAATCCTTAAAATCTCATACTAGTATGAGAGGCAGGGGGAGAGGAAGAGATAAAATAGGAAAAAAAATTAGAAGATGAATAAACTATTATCAAATAGCAAGCTCAAATAGCCAAGAAGGACTAAGAAACTCACAATCATACTCCCAGGATAAGACGAGGAGCAATACCTCAAACCAAAGATATTATAAGAGTAATGTTAAATGCTACTATTATAAAAAAATATGGTCATTTTTCTAGTGAATGTAGAAAGAGGTAGCATGATCATTTATGGCAAAGTGAAAATGTAGCTCATGAGAAATTAAGTGAATATGAACATTTATTAAACATGTTAATTGTATGTAATATTATTTAGCAAATTAGGGCTGAGGTTTGGTATTTAGACAGTACTGATAGTAAACTTATGAATGGTAATGAAAATGTATTTTCCTATAAAAAGGATTGTATTCCAATTGGTGAGGATCATGGTTGATTATATCCATCCACCAGGGTATAAATACCTCAAAATACCTGACATTGAGAGTCAAATAGTTAAGACTAGGATCATACCCTGGGTTATTTTTATGGCATAGATGCCCCTTACTCATGGTTTCTTAGCCAAATGAGTCCACTAATTTAGATGCATGCTTACTCATAATTATAAATGTGCTGTATGTTTATTTCCTAAATATGGTCATAGATGTCAACATTCTATGCAATTCGTTGATTCCATATAATGCCTTCAGGCATACAATCCAAAACAAATATTGTTTGCCTCCATTGACAAGAACATTCCATTTGAGATTAAGATGGGTAACAAAGAAAAGGACCAAATTATGGGTAGAGGGACTATCATCATTTTCACCAAGCAAGGTGAAAGAAGAATAATCTTAGACATATACTATGTTCCAAAGTTAAAACACAATCTTTTAAACATTGGACAATTGGTCTAAAAAGGATATAGAAACCTGATGGAGAGTGAAGAGTGAACTAACTTTGACAAGGATGGGAGTAAGAAAAAGATATATAAAATTTAAATGAAAAGGAACTACATGTTTCCCCTCAATATGTAAGCTAATTTTAATTCACAATTTGTAACTCCTGTTAAACACATGAAGAGTAAAGCAATACTACAAAAAACAACCTTCAAGACAGTTGTCAAAGACACATATAGAATCTGGCATTTGATGTATGGGAATTAAAGTTATTTTGGATTAATTATTTTTTATAAGAAATATATGGTTAGGGGGATACCAAAAATAATACAACCTAATAGAAAATGTGTGGCATGCATCTTAGGAAAACAACATAAGTAACCCTTTCAATCAGGGATGTCTAGGAGGGAAAAAACACAATTAGAGTTGGTGAAATTATATTTGTGTGGCCCAATGAAGACTCTCACCCACTCTAAGAATACATATTTATTGAACTTCATATATGATTACAATAGGAAGACTTGGGATTATTTATTATAAAATAAATATAAACTTTTGATAAATTCAATTGGTTCAAGGTTTTGGTTGAAAAAAAAAAGGCACTTCATCAAGGTCCTGAGAACAAATAAAGGGGGAGAGTATGTATCTAAATAATTTAATATTTTTTCAAGAATTAAGGCATTGAAAATAAACTCACTACCAAGTACACTCCATAACTTAATGAAGTGGTTGAAAGGAAGACTATAACCATCTAGGAGATGGTTGTAAGCATGTTGAAGGCCAAGGTAATTTCAAATGAATTTTGGGTGAAGCTATAAAAATAATAGTATACTTGTTAATAATATGTCCCATAAATGATTTACAAGATAGGATTCCACAAGAAGTATGGACAAACAAAAAATATAGTGTGGAACACCTAAGAATATTTGGGTATGTGGCATATGTATTTGTACCAAAGGAGAAGAGGTAACAATTTGATGACAAAGGAGAAAAGTGCATCTTCGTTATCTATAACAAAGCTTCAAAAATTGATTTTATTTCCAAAATGTTTCATCATAATGTTCTCCCTCAATTTGTGGGTGCCCTATGGAAACAAGTCTATCCTTATGTTTATCTATGGTTCTGTTGGCAAATTTTGGCCTACATACAAAAATTTGTCTAGATGGATCAGTTTATGGAAGTCCTAGTATGGAGTGATAAGATAAAAAAAGTTACTAATTGAGTGTGTGATCAAATAATGAATAAAAATATCAAATATCACTTGTAAATCTTTTGAAACACTTTAAGCAAGCTTAAAGTGTGTTTTATTGATCTTTAAAAGCAAGCCTTAGAAATAGGTCTAGAGTTATAAGATTAAATAATCTAATAGGTCTTTGTGGTCATCATGGAATTTAGAGTGCATGGAGTAGGTTGGCATAATTTCTCAAAGGATATTCAACTTTGATTGATCAAAAGATAAAAATAACAAGTCTAAAAGAACTATATCATCATAACATGCCATGTAAAAATAAATAGGTCAATCTAGTTGCACATTGCATAAATACACTTGGAAGTAAACCAAAGTCAAAGTATTACATAGAAACTATGATTTTCATGCCTTGAATATTCTTTGTAAAATTCATATCTTGATGAGTTGTCTATCTCAAGATATAAGCATTCAAAGTTGAACAAGTAGAATGGGATGTTCATGGGGACATCAAGATTAAGCATCATAAAATATCCAATTGGATTAAAATAATCCTAAGTACAAATGTAGAGTGAACAAGTGGTGAGATATTGGGTGCTCAAATGAAGATCAAATGACACACGTTGATCAACGAGGTTAGTGGGTTCAAGTAGATCAATGGAGTGCATTTAATCATATAAAAGCAGATGAATGACAAGGGATAGGTCAACGAGTCAGCGGATATTAGGATTGAATAAGGAGGTGCCAAGTGTCATAACCATGATAACTTCTAGGTAAATCAATGGTACACATTCAAGTTATGGAAAAGTAGATCAATGGTATGCATAAGGTCAAAAAGTCAAAGTTTCTGAGCATGAATACAAAGACTTCATGTGGCACAAGTGCAGGAACCAATGAAAACTAACTACAAGGCCCATAGAACAAATGAAGAACTAATAGATGGCATAATTTAGGAAGCCTAGATCAAGATCAATGGCCAAGATCAAAATTCAAATCAAAGAGACTTCAAATGAAGAATAAATACAACTTAGGTCAAACTAAGAGAAAATGTTTCAAAGGGCATGTGTCACCATCAAAGATTGATAAAAAACCATTAAGAAAATGTAACCATACAATTAATATTATCAATGATGAATCTCTATTGACATTAAATTTTAGAGGCAAATTAGGTTTGTTTAAACCTAATATAGTTCAAAAATAAGATCAAGCAGTCTGTAGGTTTTCATTCATGTAATGAATATATGAAAACCAATAAATTAGATTGGTTTTCAATCTATATAAAAAACCTATACTTAGTTATTGGATTAGATGATAGATATGTGATTATGGAGAAGTGTCTCATCCTTTGACATAGTCTTGTCTTCAATAAGCAGGTACCTATGGCTACCCAAAATAGACATAGTCATGGCTCTATCATGTTTAAAGATATGAGGATTTTGTCCTCATAAACAAGTAGAGGGTGGTGTAGAGTCCCAATATTGAGATATGGTGGTTGGGGAAAGTAGTTGGAATGTTTAATAGATCTTTAGTGTCTCCAAGGGTTTTATTTTATAGTAGAATCATGATTCATCATCTTAGGAAAAGTCTTATCCTCTAGTGTGTTGCTTAACCAATGAGAAGATTCAGAGGCTATTAGGATAGATGAAGGTTATTTTTTTATGTTGTGTTAACCCTAATTTAATAAAAAGTGGTGGAATATCATTTAATGATCTCAAATGGCATGCTCTTATGCTCTCTTCACCCTTTATTTATATCTTTCATTTTCTTCCACATTGTAACTCTCTCACACTTTTGATATGAAAATTCTCTCTCTATTCTGAAGAGAAAGAGACTCTCATTTGATAAGGCTAGACCCTATTGAAATTTGAAAGAACTACTTCTTGATGTAAAAAAAAAATTCTTTACTTATCACTTTCCTTTGATTAGTGTTTAGTAAGCTTGTGCATGATGGCCTTGTGAAGGAAAATTCTTCCATATCCATTGTCCTTCTTGCTTACCTCTTTTAAGGTGTTTTAAAAATATTGTAACTCTGGACTCATGTTCTTCCTACCATTAATTTAAGATATATTTGAGTCTTAGAAATCCTCTTTGTTTTCATTCATTGCTTCTTGAACCTAGTTTAGGAAATACTTATGTAATTGGCTAGATTGTGAGCTTGTGTGAGCTAGTATTGTATTCTACTAATCTAGTGTGGGCTTTGAATATGAGAGCCTCATTTAAATTTGATGCATCAAATTATTAGATTTATTAGGAGCTTTATTTCCCCCTTTATTATCCTTTTCCAATCTGTATCATTAGTTTGGGTGATCCATCAAAAGGAAGCTGACCTTCTTCAGAGGTTCAACCCTATTATAGGATACCCATAGCTTGTGGTTATTCCCATATTATGGTTGGGAGTGGAAGAGCCTAAAGAACTCTTCCACAAGGGTGTAATTCCATGACACAATAGTTTTTTTCATGCTCTATGGGATAATACTTTTAATAAGTCTGGTTAAAATTTGATGCTTGTTTGATCAATTTTTAATAGTATAGCTTTCATGCAATAACATATGGTGACTCCAAGCAATATTCAACATTTTGGTAGCAAAGCAGTGACATTATTTCATGCCAAAGGTGACTACAAGATCAAATTCTAGAGTTATTCCTTTTGAATTTTTTTAATTGCCTTTAAGCTTAGTAAAAATGTTAATATTTGCTAATACACATCCATATAAGGGAAACTTTCTTCCTAAGACAATTTCAAGGTCTACTTCTACAAGATCTTTTTAAAACCCTTTCATAGCCATTTTTGTACAAAGATATTTCCTTTTTGTGGCCTTCAATGGTAAAATTCCTTTGGACTACCATAGTATGATCCTATTCTAGTAGCATCTCTTAAAAGTGTCCCTTATTTCACTCGAGACCAATCTACAACCCCTTTTGAACACCTTATAGATGTAGCCAATTTATATAATATTTGTAATGTTAATGAGGAAAATTTGGCTATTAGGTTATTATCCATCTCTTTAAAAGGTAAAGCCTTAGATTGGTATAGAAGCCTTGATAATAACTCCATTACCTTATGGGACCAGCTAGGAGATGTATTTTGTAAAAAAATTGAGAATAAAAGTGACCATTTATCACTTACAAAGTAGTTAACCACAATAAAAATAGCCCCTCATGAAGTCATGCAAGACTTCAATACAAGGTTTTAAAATACTTGGGATATGATCCTAATCTTTGTTAGGCTTACTCCTAAGTTTTTATTTTTATACTATTTGAAGGCCTTAAATAGTGATATTGTAATATGATCTAGTATATGGGAGGGAACACATTGCCAAATGCATATGAGGTGGCAATCAAAGCAAAAATTGTCGAGTACAAGTTGACAAGCTAACACTTAAACCACTAATGCCCTTGTTTCTTAAGATACAACCACATCCTATCTCTATTCCACCCTTTCTATCATTCCTCCTATGACAAATTTTTTTGCCATACCTACACCCAAGCAAGAGAAGGCTTCCACTAGTCAATCTAGTGACTCCCAAGAGAATTAAAAACTTTCAAGAGCTTAAGAGCATGTTTCAATCCCTAAGGAATGAATTAGTAAATGTCAAGAGACAACAAGATCAGTTTAATAGACCTTATCAAGCATCAGTTAGCCTCAACATCATTCTTATAAAGTAAATAGGCCACCTTACAAAGGAGATTTCCAAAGCCAGAGCTAAGGATAAGGGAAACCTAACTATGCTAGGTAGAACAACTATAACCCAAATGCCACAAACACCTCTAATACTTTGGTTCCTATTCAAAACAACATTGCCCAAGAAGCTGAGGAACCATGCCTTGGAATCAATCTTTTGGGTAATCCATTATAACAAACATTGACTTCAACCAAGCTTTCAATGATCAATGGCAGCTGGTTGCTAATTATGGGTACAACAAAGCCCTTATGGCTTAGAATACAAAGGTACCCATGATGACAAAAATAGAAGATTCTCAATAGGGTCAAAGCTCTAATGAATGACTAAACCAATTGGGTATTACAATGGTCAACTATGAGTAAGAAGAATGGTATGCATCTAATCAACATGATAGCTCTAGCCAAGCATATATCCTAGTAGTAGCTAATACTAGGTTTAAAATAAGAAATATGGATTGTAACTAGGTAGGAGTCAAATAACTTCCTACTAATATTCCACTCTTGTCAAAGCCAATTAAACTTGTTATAGTTCTAAAGGTTCCACTTATTCTAAAGAATCAAAATCAAGGGGATCTCTTTATGCCCTCAATCTCACAAGTTTAAAGTACATATGTGGCTCCCAAAGCATAGCCAAAGGTTGGTGGTTTACCCATCAACATTATGGAATAAATGAAAAAATCTAATGTGAGTGTGCCAATATGGGACATGATTTCCATGCTTGGATAGGTGGATATCCTTCATGAGGATTTATCAAAGATCAAGGTTTTTGACAAGCCACCAACCAAGTAAAATGTGGTTCTCACCAATGCAACCAAAATGCCTAATGAAGGGAAATCAAGTAAGGTGGTTAAACCTCCTCCCTTCTATATTTTAGTAATCATTGGTGACTCTTTGGTACATAATTGTTTGGTAGATAATGGGGCTAGTACCTTAGTAATATCAAAGTCCATAGTTGATTAACTTAGTCTAAAATATGAGCCCTAGTCTAAAAGAGTTCTACAACTTGATGGCTCTTCCACCAAACCATCTGGTATCATCAAAGACCTCAAATTGACCCTATATGCTTATCCTACTATTTTAGTGGCTCAAGATGTATTAATTATAGATGTGCATCCTCATTTTACTCCATGCATATCTAGATAATTCATAGTAAAAATTAGGGGTTTTATAGTAGCAGATTGGCCATACATGGATTTCAGAACAAGATATGAGACCAAAGTATACATAAATGTAGATCCTATTGCACATTTACACATTGAATCTTATGTTATAGATAGCATAAATATCAAAAACACCATCCTAGATGAGGATGAATTCACGGTTGGTCAAGAATTGAACACTCATCTTAAAGAAATACCTGACATGTTCTTGGATGAGTTATGAAATGACAATCAACTATTCAATACTTTGGAAGGTGTTAAAAAAAGAGACATGGGTGTATATTACTTTCATGAAGAGATTGAATCCATGCCATCTATCACTAAAATTCAAGAAGACTCTTGTGGCCTATGAAAATTATTCTTTGATGGCTCAATGAGCACACATGGGGTAGGATCAAGTTTAATTCTAGTACCTCCCTCCAATGATAAGTTATTTTATTATTATAGGTTTCGATTTAGTTGCTCTTACAATGTAACTAAGTATGCAATTCTTATCCATGGCTTTTAGTGGGTAAGGAAAAGGGGAATCAAGTAGTTACAAGTATATGGGTATAATGAGCTTGTTATGCACCAGGTCAGAGGCTAGAATATCACCAAGAATATTTTGATGAAGTCATATAAACATAGTGTGAGACCTAATTAAGGACATTGAGGGATTTAACATTCAAGTAATGATAAGGAACCAAAATCAACATGTTGATAGGTCAAAAACAATGGGAGCTCAATTTGATATCCCTAAAGAGTTGCAAAAGACCAAGGTGAAACCACATGTCAAAGTAGTAGTAAGACCATCAATTTTAGACAATGAATTTCATTGGTAGGTCTTTGACAATGATAATCAGATCACTTTTTTCTTGTAGTAAGAAGTAGAGTTTTAATATTTGAACCAAGATAAGCTCCAACATCAATATGAGGATCAAATTATTCAACTAAGGTCTAACAAGCTCCCTAAAGGGTTAGTCACCCTTGAAGGTCTCTTCCATGAGGGAGAATATATAAGAAAAGACAAAGTAGTGATGTTAACCAACGAAGAGAACTATGAAAGGTTCCTTATCTTCAAAGATAGAATTCTCAGGCTTGGGAAGGTAATTAGTAAGGCTAAAAATCATGTTTTCATAGATTTTTTTAGAGAATATGCATACACCTTTGCTTTGGAGTACAATGGCTTAAGAGGCTTTGATCCCAGATTAGCTCAACACACTATAGAATTAGAGGCCAATGCCAATCCTATAAGGTAGAATCAAAGGCCTATAAACCCAAAAATTAAATAGATTATGATGAAATAATTGACCAAACTAATTGAATCTAAGATCATTTTTTCCATCAAACATTCCTCATGGGTAGCCAACTTAGTACCTATCAAGAAAAATAATGGGAAAATTAGGTTATGTGTTGATTTTAGAGATCTGAATAGAGTCTCTTTGAAGGATCACTACCCTTTACCATCCATGGAGAAACTTCTTCAAATAGTTAATAGTTCAGAATGCTTCTCTCTCTTGGATGGTTACTTAGGATACAACCAAGTGCTGGTAAGAGAAGCAGATCAATATAAGACTACCTTCAACACAAAGTGGGTCACATATGCTTATCAAAAGATACAAATGTTACTTAATAAGGACATAATTGTCTTACCTTCTAGTAGGCATTATGATAGGACCCAAACACCATGAAAATTTAATTTAGACTTCTTTTGTGATTATCATCAAATAAATGGTTATACAACATATAGGTGTCAAGATTTGAAACATAAAATATGTAGGATATTTTTAATATTGGTGACCTTAAATATATTATACATCATGCACACTACTACTTTTAGTATACTTTGCTTATTGCCTATGATACCATGGTCTCTGCCACGCATATATTGGGGTATACTTCTACTTTTGTGTGCGCTTCACTATTATATCTCTTCATTCTAGGGGCATATTATTACATTGGTGAATGCCATTTTTCACTCTTATTATTGAGATTATGATCTATATTTAGCCATTTGGGACAACAAATTATCCATCATGCGTCATTAACTAGTATAAAGATTTATCATTCCAAAACTTTACTACCAATATATTTCCATTCAGGGCATCATATCCTTTTATTTACCATGATATTTATCAATTATACATTATGATATCAAGGACACCATTCTATTACAATGATTTATACCTACATTAATTATTTCCATTTGGAGAATCATATCCATACATTCTCCATGACCCTAATTGATCCTATCTTGCGCATATGGAGCATACTACACCCATGTGTATATTGATTTTATTCTGATTATATCTAGACATATCATTGTCCTCCTCACACATAATCACATTGTGAACATCACATTTGATACATATACCATATTTTGTTGATATTGGGGTGTCTAACCTATCTAGTTTAAGTGGTTTTATCAAGGTATATCATTTGCCCTTCCTTACATATTCCCTTCCTTATATGGCATTGCCATATAATTATTAGGGATATCGATGAGCTTTACATGATTACATCTATTTTATATGGTTACACATAGTTATATTACTCATCTCTCATGTTGCTTACAATGAGACATATTATTTACCCTCAATCTCTTATAGCTCATTCTAATGAGTCATGTCTTCATATCAAGATTTACATGAAGATATCTTTTTATAACTAAAAACATGTGTAAACTATATAATTTTTTTGAAGATTTTAACAACTTCATATAGTTTATATGATAACATATGATGGACATGACTCTTTATTTTAAAATGAGTGATATTTTCAAAAATAGATACCAATACCCCACCTCAAAAGAGGACATTTATCTAGATATTCCATCTAGTTAATCTAATTCTAGATTTAGATTCACATGGATTGTGATTTACTAATAATCACCAGAAGCCTAATTCCATGATCAAGAAACAAACTTTAGTTTCCAAGATTATCTCTAAAAACCTTCAAGTTCTAGAGTTCCCTTTAAAAATTATTAGTGCCTAGTTTCTAGTTTTTAGTTTCATTACCAGAGTTTCTAGGAGTGACAAATGGGATCACATACCAACATAATTTAGTTACTTCCTTTTAAATTTATTATCAATTTGTCTGGGCAGTGAATTCTTATTGGAATTCTCTTTTGATTACAGGTGCATTCAATTTATTGATGATAGAGAGTGCATGTACCTAATCCATAAATTCAAAACCTTCATCCTTCTATCCTTATAAATTAATACTCAAGTATATTCTTACCTGTATTTGGTTTTTATACACACATGCATTTACATACACATACATCAAATTTGAGAATCATGTAGTCACCTAATTTTGTTAAATAACCCTTTTTATTGTGTCTTTGTCATGTTTTATCACACTTGGTCCACGTGCACATATATAAATATTTGTGGTACACTTTCCATTTGTGTTAGGCCATGCATTGTCATCCTTTGATTTAGGAAATTCTTGCAATTTTAATTTGTGTTCACTTTTTTCCAATGTTAATATCTTAAATTATTCCAAAGTATTTGAAAATCTACATACTGACTATTGACTTTCCCTTGTACAAAATTAGTTACTTCTGGAATGTCCAAAACATTGTTTCAAGGTCTTCCCTAGGTTGTATTCGACCGATGATGTTGTCCCCTAGATTTGTGGGTCCTTTGTGATTTGATTATTTTCTTTTACTATCTTTTATAGTTAGCATAATTAGCATATGTGTAAATTTGGTCTTGTGAATCTTATGCATACAAAGATACCATTAGCCATTTGATTATTGATTCTTATCATCTAAATCTCTTATAATCCAAGTTTATCATGCATATTTTTCAAATCTTAGGTACCAATGCCTCATCTCAAAGGAGGGATATCTATCCAAATATTCTATCTAGTATTATACTTCCAGATTTAGATTCACATGGACTATGATTTACCAATAAACATCAAAAGTCTACTTCCATGATCAAGAAGCAAACTTTAGTTTCTAGGATTCACTATAAAAATATTCAAGGTTTAGAGTTCCCTTTAAAGCTCATTAGTGACTAGTTTCTAGTTTTTCAGTTTCATTATCAGAGTTCCCGAGAGTGAAAACAAGTTTCACATACCACCATGTGTATTTGTTTATTTGCATATTTAAATTTAGCTCTTTTATTTTACATTGATTATCGATTTGCTAGGACATTGACTACTTATTAGCATTCCAATTTTATTTTAGATACATTCAATTTATTGATGACAGAGTGTGCATGCACCCATCTAGAAATTTAGAACCTTCATCCTTGCATTCTTATCAAGTAATACTCAAGTATATGATTAATTTTGTTTTATTTTTATGTACATATGCATTCATGTGCAGACACACATCAAAGTGGGGAATTATGTAGACACCTAATTTTGGTAAAAGATCCATTTTATTATGTCTTTGAACTATGCTTTATCACACTTGGTCCACGTGCATACATTTAGATATTTTTGGTACATTTTCTCCTTGTGTTTGTCTTTGTAGTGTCATCATTTGACTTGCATTTTCCTTACAACTTGAATTTTTTTTCACTTTGGATCAATGATAATATCTCAATTCAATCTAAAATCTATGAGAACCTACATATTGACTATTGACTTGCACTTATACGATATCAAATGCTCCTAAAATGTCCAAAACATGGTTTCAAAGTCTTTGCCTAGGTTGTAGTTAGCCCATATTGTTGTTCCTTTGACTTGTGGGTCCTTTGTGCCTTGATTATTTCCTTTTACTATATTCTATAGTCAGTGTATATGTAAATTTTTCCTTGTGGAGTCTATATATACAAAGGTAACCTTAGCCATTGGATTATTGATTCCTATCATCTGAATCTCATACAAGTCAAATATCTCATGCATATTTGTCAAGTCTTACCAAGAGGAATTCACATTTTATTAGGTAATTGACACATTGATTTAATTATCTCTTAAATCTACCTTGTGCCAATACATATTATACAAAGATAAGGTCATAGCAAAGTACATCATTGCATTTGATTATCCAAGGAGAGGAGGTGAATCTCTTTCTCTCATTTGGGTTGGGGTTTACTCACAAACACTTAACTACATTGAGCCCCCATTCCAAGTGTGCAAGTTATATAGTTGTAACTATTCAATAGTTTATCCCTGCTGACTAATCTTTCACATATTCTGCTCTTTTGAAATTATGATGAATTAGGTCAAAGTTAAAGAAGAATCTAACTATACAAAAAAAATATCAATTTTGTGAAGCGAATCAATATTTTCAATCATCTACCTCTAGTGAAGTAGCCCTAAATCCCAAATCCTAATATTTAGTAGAGGATAAAATCATTGAAAAAAGGTTAAGAATCATAGGTTTGCCAATTATAACTAGGTTATAAACATAAAGTCGTTGATTCTAACCCTTTTTTGGAAGTTTTATGTTCACAAAATGGTTTTTAGTTTGATTTATTCTTAATGTTCAGACTTCTTTTCCACTATTTTTATCCTTTAATGGTAAAGAGAAGTCATAAATATGGCATTTTTTTAATTAGCCTCCTTTACCAAGTTTCAAATAACAATATATCTATTTTAATACATTATGAATATGCTTTTAATGTATTTACATAACTTTGTATTGTAGCATAGTTTTAATATATTGTACATAATTTAATTGTTATTGTGCACTAAATAGTTAAAATATATAAATTAATACATCACAACATATGATACAAGGGTGAGTTGTGATGGTGGGTCCTAATTACTTTCCCAACGTCCATCTAGGCTCAAAACCCTCAAAGTTTTAGGAGACTAGTTACCCTTACATTCACATACCCAATTAAAAATTATAATAGTGTTACTCAATTTCAAATCGAGATATCAACCTATTTCATCAAAAATATTACCAATTCCTCCACACATTAAAAAAAAAAAAACACAACATACATTCTCAAATATACATTTAACTCTATATCTATATCTATATCTATATATCTCCAATTTCAAAACTTGTATCTTTGATACACAAAACTAATCTTACAAATTATTCCATTTAAACCATTCCATTTTCATAAACATGTGTAGTAGGAATATCTAGCTACACCTATGCACTAAAATTCGTACTAATTATTCCATTTGAACTCAAAGATGCCTAATATCCTTTACACTAAATGTGTTTAAACTTTACTTCAACATCCAAACTTGTGCATCCCCTATTCCAGCTAATTCATGCTGGAGGCATCTTATGGCAAAGCACGAGCTTTTTTTCCATCTAAACATAAATTAATGTTAATCACAGTCAGTAACATATAGATAGGATGATGTAAAAATTAATGAACTTACAAAATGTTGAATCCGAGCCATTCAATTCATGTAGTTAATCCCCGACTTGTATGCCATCAATTTTTTAAACTTTTCACAATAAAACACGTGGCCAACATCTAAAACTTATCACGAAATGTGAAATGTAAGTAAACTATATATGCACGGTAGTATTCAAGTAACACTACTTGTGAAGACACCACAACTTAGAATATAGGTTTGTTCACAAGATTTAGTTTAGCAACATAGCCAACGTTCACAATAATGTATTCATCCAAAGTGGATGTTTTTAAGGAAAGCATTCACAAATTCCATAATTTTAATTAGGCAATCAAGCATCCCTAAGAAATGATAGATAAGTTTTCCCCAATATAAAACTTGGACTTACCTTGCTAATCATAACCCCTCTAGCCATGTCATTAACATATTTTTGTTTGAAATTTCATTCACAAAAAATGATATGGAGTAAATGTTCATAAGTTTCAAATGGGATATGACTACGATTTACACTCTTTCACTTCGTATATAGGTACGCAACTTTATTTTCCACTATCACCTCCAACAAAAACATCAAAATATTGTTGATTGAAACTCCGTTCACAAAAAATGATATGGAATAAATGTCCGTAAGTTTCAAATGAAATATGACTATGATTTACACTCTTTCACTTCGTATATAGGTACACAAGTTTATTTTCCACGATCACCTCCACCAAAAATATCACAGTATTCTTGTTTGAAACTTCATTCACAAAAAATGATATGGAGTAAATGTCCACAAGTTTCAAATGGGATACGACTACGATTTACACTCTTTCACTTCGTATATAAGTACACAACTTTATTTTCGACGATCACCTCCAACAAAAACATCAAAATATTATTGTTTGAAACTTTGTTCACAAAAAATGATATAAAATAAATATCCATAAGTTTCAAGTAAGATACGATTATGATTTACACTCTTTCACTTCACAAAATCTCAATTTACTAAAAATGTAAATTATGACATCTTATTAGGTAACTTGCATTTTCATGACAACCGGTAATATATGGTTCATTTGTCTTTGCCTCTACCTTAGATGTCAATGTTATGCAACATGTGGTTTAGGCTCAATCTACATCCAATGTTAAACATATGTAACATCTCTGATGTTAATAAAATGTTGCATTAAAATTTAACTCTGACAAAGCTTTTTATTGATTGAAAGTGACAGAGATTAATCATCGTTTAATAATAACTGGGAAAATAATAAGTTATTGATTCCTACACTGAAACATTAGAAAAATATTAATTTAAAAAAAAATTATGAATTATTATTGGTAGTCAACAAGTAAAAAACCGAATTAATTACCACAAGCCAAAACAATAATACTTAAAGCTGCATAGGTACTAATAAAGGTAGACTCCACGATCTTTAAAAAAGATCCAAAAATCTAGTCATCATATAATTGCTCAAGAAACAAGTGCCAAGATCAATTGTCTATAAGAAATAGCAAAGAGCTTGAATTGACGATATAAGTTTGGTTGTATTTAGTTCTATCCAGATTTAAATTACAAAGAGTATATTAGATCGGTTGTAGTCGTTAGAGATAGTTCGTACAATTCAAATAGTTGACGATGTTGACATTATTAGCTATAGTATTCCGTTAGTGATAGTTACGATTTGTAAGGGGATATGGACCTCCCATTTTGTATCCAAACTAGTTCATAGCTCTAATGAATATTACCCTCTCCAATTCATAACTCTAAATTCTATAAAAACATTTACCCATATCAAATAAAAAATAATAATCATATTATTAAATCAAAATCCATAAAAAAAAATTATACTTAAAAACCAATAATAGATCTCTAAATTATATCCTCATAATAACAACTTAATAAATGAAAATCATATTTAATAAATGAAAATCCATAAAAAAATATATTTATTTAAAAATCAATGATATATCTCTAAATTATGTAAAAATGAACCAATCATATACACACAAAATCCACAATTGAAAAGTTCTTAACCCCTCATGGTTTAAAAATCAATGATATATCTCTAAATTGTGTAAAAATGAACCAATCATATACACAAAATCCACAATTGAAAAGTTCTTAACCCCTCATCGTTTAATAATCAAACTCAATAATATTTCACAGGGAATGATCTCTTTATTCCTAATCGAACAATATTGAATAATTAGATGTGACTTTAAAATAAAATAAAAAACGCAAACCATTCAACATTTGAAAGAGAAACAAGAATCCAAAATTAAGAAATTAAGATCCTTGTGACAATTTCTTGATTGAATTTAATGTATAGACTTTGTATCCTTTGAATACTTCTGGGGTAATAGCAAGAATCTTCAAGCGTCCACTTCTGCTGTATGGTTAGTAAGACATCCCTGTCATTCATTCAATCGCCTTTTTATCTCTTCAACATGTTTTCGGAAGAATCAACGAGTCCCTTGTTTCCTACTGCTTCACTTCATATCTTCAAACAAATCCAATGCAACAAACATTATAATCCCCATTAACACTAGTTTGCCCTGCATCTTATCCTATGTCGACCTTCTTATACTCTCTGTTCATTGCCCTTTCAATCACCACTTACGCTGCTCCAGATAATAACAATTCCACTCATATCATCCTTCTCAACTGTGGTTCTTCAGAAACTGTTCTGTCACAAGATGGGCGTAAATTTGTGGGAGACCATGAATATTCTACACTCACCCCCTCTACCAGCATTGAAACAAAAGCTTATGATACTTCCCTTTCTTCTGACACCCTCTACGCCACAGCCCGTTTATTCAAACAAAAATCCACATACAAGATACCCATCTCAGACACTGCTCAAAGGCATTTTCTCCGCCTTCACTTTCACCCCTCCTCCTATAACGGCTTCAATTTATCTGACGCTGTTTTTTCTGTCAACTCTGGGCCTTTTGCTTTGCTCCATAGTTTCACTGCAGCAGCTCTAGAACAGTCTAGTTCTGTCATGGAATTTTGCATTCATGTCAGCAAGCAGAAGCAGCTTGATATCATCTTTTCCCCCGAACCAAACAAACCCGAGTCCTATGCATTTATCAATGCAATGGAGATCATATCCATCCCAAATCTGCTGTTTGGGAAGCCTGCTGGTCTTTCTGATTCCCACCATCCATTTCCTATAACCTTAAACGCTGCCATGCAGAACATGTATAGATTGAATGTAGGTGGACAGTCAATATCTCCTGCTAATGATAAGTATGGCAGAACTTGGGTTGACGATTCGCCCTACATATTTGGGGCTGTCGAGGGTATCACAGGAACAAATAGCACAGAAATTGAACAGGCAGATGTATTTGCGCCTGAAGATGTATATGCCACTTATAGGTCCATGCATCCCATCTCCACAATCAACCTCAACTTCAATTTAACCTGGATCTTTAGCAATATTGATGCCAATTTCACTTACCTACTCCGTCTGCACTTCTGTGAGATTGAATTCACAAAAATAAACCAGAGGACTTTCGACATTTATATCAACAATCAAACTGCAGAGCAAGCCTTCGATGTTGTTGCAGCGGCTTATGGGCCAAACCGCCCTATTTACAGAGATTATGTGGTGAATGTGCCTGCAGATGAATCGGGTACAACAGACATGTGGGTGGCTCTGTATCCTAACAAGGAAACACATCCGCAGTACTACGATGCAATTCTAAATGGGCTGGAAATATTTAAGCTCAATGACAGCTCAGGCAATCTTGCAGGCCCAAATCATGTGGTGACTGAGGAAGCTGTAGAAAACTCATCAAATGGGCCTATGAGTAGAAGCAGAAGTAGCAATCGCGGTCACAAGGGTTATGTAATTGGAGCTGTATCAGGGAGCGTCGCTGCTGCAGTCTCTTTGCTGTCTTTCATGAGTTTTTACTTGGTTCTGAAAAGAAAGAATAAGGATACTAAGGGCGACAAGCCGTTTACTACTGTTGCTGTTCAGGGAGGAGGGACTACTAGAACTTCACACGAGAGAACTGAATGCACTGAATTGCCTTCTGTAGCTGCCATATTCTGCAGGTACTCTAGTCGTTTTTTCCCCTGTAGGAGAGTTAAATCAAAGAATGGGACTCGGTTATAACTTTTATAAGAAATATTAGTTCTTATCTGAATGTCTTCCCCATTCAATATCTAAGTTGATTCTGTACGATTTACTTTGTAAGCAATGTCAATTCTTGCCTCAGTATCTTCCCCATTCAATATCTTGGCTGATGTTTCTAGATTTACCTCTTTTAACTTTTAGCAATGTCGACTCTTGTCTGAACATCTTTTCCACTCAATATCTTTGTTGATTCTTCTCTATTTTACTTAATATAAACAATGTCAATACTTGCCTGAATGTCTTCCCCCTCAATATCTTTGTTGATTCTCCATGATTTATTTCATTTTAAAAACATCGATTCTTCTCTGATTCTTCCCTAAATATCTTCCCGACTCAATATCTTTGTTGATTTTCCTTGATTTACCTCTTTTAAGCCATTTCAATTTTGCCAAAATGTCATCCCCACTCAATATCTTTCTTGATTCTTCTCTATTTACCTCTTATAAGCGATGTGAATTCTTGCATGAACTGCTTCGACTCCTCTGAGCTGAGAGTGGTCGGGTCTTATTGAAACATAGCTTTGTGTCTTTATTTCCATAAAAATCATATAACTTTCAACCACACATGAGCCATAACACTTTGGAGCTATCCTTGATCATCCAAGTTTCCCCAAATAGGGAACCCATCCATAAAGTTGGAACTAAGATTCCTGTTATAAAATCAGATTGAAACCAATTCTGAAAGGAATTTGCTGCAGGGCATCTCCACAAACATGAACAATGGTTTCTTATTTGCCACAGAGAATCTGTAATACCTACCTTCTGAAACCTTTCCTTGACTCTCAATCGAGTGTCCACGGTGGAAGGTCGACCATTCCAAAAAAAAAACGCATTCCACACCGTTTTTTCAATTGCAGTTTAGGATTCCTCACACCCAACTTTTTATAGGATCATGTCACAAACAGTGATGGGTGTCTCACTGATTCATAGCCATCCTCTATTTGATTCATATTTTGCAGGTACTTTAGTCTTGGAGAGGTTCAAGCCGCAACTAACAATTTTGACGACTCCCTCCTCCTGGGGGTTGGAGGATTCGGAAAGGTTTACAGAGGAGAACTCGGGGGTGGCATCAGAGTTGCAGTGAAGAGAGCAAATCGACAATCTCTTCAAGGTTCTCGCGAGTTCAGGAACGAGGTAGATCTGCTATCTAGACTGAGGCACAAACATCTGGTGTCCCTGATAGGCTACTGTGATCAGAATTCTGAATTGTGTGTTGTTTATGATTATGTCCGCAATGGCACACTGCAGAAGCATCTCTATGGAAAAGACCATAGCAGCATTGTTCTGACATGGAAGCAGAGGCTGGAGATATGCATCGGTGCAGCAAAGGGTCTTGACTATCTTCACTCAGGGGCATTCGAGACAATCATACACCGTGATGTGAAGAGTACCAATATTCTTCTGGACGAAAATTTGGTTGCCAAGGTTTCTGATTTTGGGCTTTCCAAAAAAATGGCCATAATCGACCAGAGTCATGTAACCACTGCCGTCAAAGGGAGCTATGGATATATAGATCCTCAGTATTTCCTCAGGCTGGCTGTTACTAAGAAGTCTGATGTCTATTCGTTTGGGGTGGTGTTGTTTGAAGTGTTGTGTGCTAAGCCTGCTGTTATGCCTACCCAATCGGGGGGAAAGATAAATCTATCTGACTATGCTTTGGAGTATCTAAGAGAAGGTACCCTGGAGCATATAATTGATCCAATTTTAATAGGTGACATAACCTCATATTCCCTTGAGAAGTTTGCAAAGGTGGGGAAGAAGTGTTTGGCAGCAGAAGATGATGAGAGGCCTTCCATGGCAGATGTTGTGTGGCACTTGGAGTTAGCCCTGCAATCACATGACACTGCCACTGCTGAAGGGGAAAATATTAACGGTCATGGCAGTTTGAGCTACAAACAGGAAATTGAAGAAATCTGTACATGAGATTCAGGTTGCAGATTAGTCGTAAAGAGGAAGGAGGCGCAGTGTTGATGCATCTACCTAATAAATATTAAAAAAAATGTATATTGAGTTTTTTTTTTTTTTTAAATTAAATTTATTAATAATAATAAATTGAAGGATGGGGTATATAAATAATCAATCTTTTTCAATTGAATGTCTGCCGGAATTTTACTTGGGTGCATGGTGAAAGAAATTGTAACTTCTTATTATTATTATTATGGATATTTATTAAATTGATTTTTTTTTTTTAATAATGTAATATAATTTGTTAGAAGAGTTTGATGTTATTAGTTTTGGAAGGAATTATAGCATTTGGTTTGTTTTAATTTGAAATTAGTTTGTGGGTTGTTGGTTAATGAGATGTTTTTGTTTTAGGTGTAAATAATATACATGAAATTTTAAGGGAGCAAAGTTCGAAGTCTTTAACGAGTCGAATAAAAAATATTATTTATTACAATGTGATTATAGGCAATATTTGGGACATTATTGGCACCCTCTCTTTGTTTGAGGTAAGTATTGAATGTCGCTGACAAGGTGGGGGATTGTGCATTGTCTAGTTGTACAGGGAAATTAAATGCAGGGATTTTATGTTGTCTAGATTTGAGGGCGAGCTAAATGCAAGGTGTTAAACTTGGTTGGCAACAAAATGGGAAAACATGGTTTATGATCTCGTCAAAGTTAGTATGAGAATTAGAAACTTGTTAAAGTAATTGACATTGAATATTGGTTTAACGTGATGCAGGATTGAGATCGAGGTACTTAGTGACATTCATTTTAATTTCATTGTTTCTAGACATTTAGAGGGAAGATTATTGGAGCTTTGCAGTTCTTGATTCTTTTACTATATTTCATTTGCATTGTGGGTGAAGCATTGGTGAAAAAAACTTAATGTTTTTCACAAATAATTGGATTCGTATCTGCGACCTATTTTCTTTCTATTTGGTTTATGCGTATCATCTAAGTAATATTATTAGATTTTATATACTTTTAGACTAGGTTTGCTCTTTTACTGGATAAAAATTTTGCTGTGGGGCTTTTGGTTTTTTTACGCAGAGTTATTGGTAATACAAAAAAGGGTGAAGTTGACTATTGATTTAGTAAAACAAATAGTAACAAAGGTCTTTAGGGTTCTTGTTCAATGGAGGGTTTAATTTTTTGGCTAGAGTGAAGTAGGCTATTTAGGATTTGAGGCAATTAGTGTCATTGATTTTAATTTCATTATTTCTGGGTATACATAGAGGAGACTATTAAGACGCGATTCTTGTTACTGCATCAGATTTTTATTCACGACGTACATTTCTTTCTATCTGAGTTATGTTTAACATATGGGTAATATTATTGAATTTTATATGTTTGTAAACTAGCTCTGATCTTTTACTGGGTAAGAATTTTACTGTGCAATTTTATTTTTTTGCATAGAGATATTGGTAATACAAAAAAGGTTAGAGTGGAGTACTAGTTTTTTAAGTAAAGCAAATAATAACAAGGGGTTTTAGGGTTCTTGTTTAGTGAAGGGTTTAATTTATTAGCTAGAGTGAAGTAGACTATTTAAGTTTTGAGGCAATAAATGTCATTGATTTTAATTCCATTATGTTTGGGTATGTAGAGAGGAGAATGCTCAAGCCCAATTCTTACTTACTAAGCACTTGTGGTATTGGACATTGGTGCAGTTTATACAGATTGACTTTATTTTTGAGGTAAGACATTTCAAAGATTTTAAACTATGCCTTATAATATATTTTGATAGGCTAGGCTATAGACAAAGCCTTGGAGCAAGTAATTTTAATTGGGAAAAAAATAGTCATTGAAAATCTTACGGATAAAAAAAGTTTAGAAAAAAATACATGGATCAAGTATGGATAAATGTGATAAAAAATGATCGAAAAAAAAAAAAAAACTATTTATACATTGAATGAAAACTATATTCACGAAGTTTAAGATACTGCACCTATATCACTTTCAAAATCAGAGAACACATAATTATGTGAGTTGCTCCAAGTAGCAATAATTGATATGGTTGAATCGATCATGCCATAATTTTCTCACCTTATATTATTGAGTGAGAAATGTAGTAGAGGGTTGATCAAGAGAAAAATGTGAGAAAGTATACAACCTGAATTGGTGATCTGTTTTCCCAAATGCAACAATGGAATCACTATTAGCTTCTCTAATAACCACATAACTAGGTGTAAACTCAACTCTCTTGCTTGAATTTTGCGAGTGATCTGATAAATAGAAAGGAGGTTGGTGGATAAAGAGGGAACACATAGAACATCATAAAATGTCCCATCATTCACTTTAATAGATCCTCTCCCACTATCTTCTGTAGAAGTATCAACACCCAACAAGATGGAAGGCATTGAACAAGGCTCCAAGGATGAGAACATGTCTTGTGATGAATCCATGTGGTATGAGGCACCAAAATCAATAACCCATGTGGAAGGCTAGGATACAACTGTAATAAGTGATTTGCCCTTATCTTTTCCCTTCTTACTATATTTGGACTTAGAAGATGTCTATTGAGATGAACTCTGAGTGGAATAATCAGGGACACTGATATTGTGTTTTTCGAGCATTTTTGTCAGTTGGTCAATCTGCTTCTTCATGCATTTAGACTCATCATGTCCATATTTTTTGTAATAACCACATGTGAGTCACTCTTTTTTGGGTTTTCCATCTAAAGAGGACTCTTTTGATATTTTTGGCTTAGCATCATATTTCTGACCTTTTCTTTGCTCTGGATCCTTCTTGTTCTATTTCTACTCCTTTCTGTTGGAAGCCTTCTATTTGTCATGATTGACAATTAAGGCATGTGATTTGGAGGAATTCAATGTACCCATTTGAATGAGTTTGTCTTGCTCCTAAATCAAGTCAACAAAAAAATTATCCAGGGATGAAAATATTCATACAGCTCCAAGGTCATGCTTGGTTGCATAGAAGGTAGAAATGAATACAAAATAGTTAGATCCCAATTTGGTAAGGATGGAAAGAAATAATTGATCATCCTTTTTGTCAATGACACATATTTTCAAATGTAACCTGAGTGACTTTAACTTGGTGAAGAAGTCTTGAATCATATCAAAGTCACCTAGGCTCAAACTAATGAACTCATTCTCCAACTCATGACCTTTCATTTCATCTTAATTTTCAAAGAGTTTATCTAATAAGGTATACACTTGATTTGGATTTGTTGTAGATTTGATATGACAAAGTAAGCTGAGAGACATAGATAGGTGCAATAGACCATAGGCTTTGTTTCTTTAGGTTTGTACCACTTAACCTTCTCTACATTATGTGTCATTTTTCTTCTATAACCATCATGATTTGATGTAAGCCTTTGCTCCTCAAGAGGATTTACACTCTAACTTTCCACTCATGATAGTTGAATGATGTAAGAAGCAAAACTAAATTGAGATCCATGGTGCAAAAAAGAAGTATGTGTTGAATTGTGTGTATTATAGACTGGTAATATGACACCCCCTAAATATAACAAGGTTAAAATTTACAAGGCACGATAATATCACCAATGCAAAGAGCTCAAAAAAACTGGCACTTTCAAAATAAACGGTGATTGAAAAAGAGTAGCTGACTAGAAGTTATGCTCGTTTGAACATTTCTTGCTTGCACAAAAAAATGTTCTCCACTTTACATGAATTGAAAAAATTACGTTTGCAAGAGTTGGTTGGCCAACTTTATGAGAAATGTTAAGCCCCTTTGGGTTGGTCACAATCAAGGGCTTAAATTACCATGCGATCAGGGGGCTAAGGGCTAGGATGAGGACCCCCTCTTTGATTGATTTGATTGATGTGGGTGTTGAATCACCCTCAAAATGACCTCTTTTTGTAAATGAATAGTGTTTCACTTCACTATGTTAAATTTGATGGCCGCTCAAATGTTACAGTTAAGGGAACTAGCAAGACAAACCTGACAGTGTGCTTAAGTAGGTGTCATAGTTTATAGGGTTTATTTTCACTATCAATGGGTTATATGGGGGTTATCAGCACCCTTATCCGAGTTTATAGGATGTGTTTGCACCACTATCAAGTTGCATGAATGTGCTTTCACTATCATCAGGTTCTGAGTGTGTGCTTGTACCACTGTCAAAATTCATGGGTCATATCAATAAGTCTACCAAAGTTTTATTGTTATGTTGGCATTCTTATCAGGGTCTGTCAAGTGCTTACATGCTTAATAGAGTCTGTCAGGATGCTTATAGGGTAGTCAGGGTCCATCATAAATGCAGGCAAGGTCATCAGGGTATGTCAGAAGTGATGGCAAGGTCATTGGGGTTCATTAGACGTGTAATTATATTAGTCTAGTTTTGTATGACCTACAGGTAAGTGCCCAAAATTATACCAAGTTTGAAGAAATCCCAGATTTAAAAATTTGGAGCAATTTCTTTAAAAACTAAGAGAGACCCACATGGTTTCTTAAAAAACTCAAAAAAACTTGTGAATGGTTTTTCATGAAAGTCATGAGATGTACGAATTTTTGAAGATCTCAATAAAATGCCTCTTAATCCTCCAAAAATGGTCAAAAATTATTTGTCACATAACATGGTCATGTGGGAAGCCAAATCTACAGTTTTGGCACCTTCTAAATCTAATGACATTGTCCATTTTTTAGTTTTAGACCTATATATTTTCACATACTACAAGAATCACAATAGAATCGATGGCAATCATCTACCAATAACGCTCTAATATCATGTCATAGTAGGGTGTAATGAGGATCAACTAGATAGGGTCAAATGCACAAAGATGAATCTATATAGAGTAGTAAAATCTAAAGAATAACTCACAAAATGGAAGAAGCTTATCTTCACAATAAAAATTATATTAATCAACATTAAACATTATCCAAAAAGTGCATAGGAAGATTCATTATATAGTGATAAATTAGGTCACCCAAAAAGGTAATTAACTCAACTCACAATTAGAAAATTACTTAAAGTACATTTCTCTTAATAACTTATTATTAACCTAAGCAAGCTAAATAAAACTATGTAGACAAAACTCAATGAGATAAAAGTCTACACCAACAAGTTATACATATACTTATGTCGAAGACATTAGTTTAGAACATAATGATTTGTTGACAATATCCTTTATTGTTGTTTAAAAAATGTCAAGTGTTTAACAACATTTTGTCCATTTTAACCCTTCAAGACTTGATGGTATCATTGGTTATGTTTGCTAACCTACTTTACACTTCAACGCTTTGTATTATATTCACATAATTGATATGAGACTTGCATTATATACCTATGATCACTCAGGTGACATTTATTTATTCATGTTATATTGATTTGACTTCTACTTTCTTGATCAATTATTTTTATATGACATTTTGAATTTATATGACTTCTTCCCACTTGGATTTGATTATTTCCTTCTGATTTTTTCCTAGGAGTTTGCTTTCTTGACATTTTATTTTCCTATTTTTATTTTCATGCACACGTGTCATATTAATTTTTCTTGACTTTATTGGACACCACATTTCCTCGAATCATTTACTCACCATGACCCATATGGTACATAACCTCCCAAATTTTTCCATGATACACATCCCACATATATTTACAATATATGACTCAGATACTTACATTAGATCATATCTTGTCTACTTCTAGGACACAATATTGTGCTCACATTAGTAATATATTTCCCACATTAGGGGCATGATTATTATAATAAAATCACATGATAAAATACAAAAACATGGGAAAAAAAAAATCAAAACATTTATTTACCTTTATTTGTATTGATTACATAGAGACACATTGATACATATCATGCTTATCTACCTATGCTAAAGGTTTACATATACATGTTAGACACATGCTTCTCATGGTAATTTTTGAGTGGGTGAGATGTAAAAAATACAATTTACATATGATCAAGGAGTTACAGATGACATGTTGATATATTTACGTGCACACCCAAAGGCATTCTCACATTAGGGGCATGCCTATACTAGGGGCACATTTTTAGTGGGTCTCAATTTTTGTCCTTCATGTTTTCTATTTTCATATACAAATTTATACTGTTGTTTATAAATATCTTTCTCTTGCCTACATTTTACATACTATGTTACATAGATATATGCATTGTGTTTCTACATATGATTGTTACATAGTTACATCTGCTTTTCTCTTGTGTGTTGTATGATTTATCAGTTACATATGTGTATGTGATTATACTTATATGTGATTGTGTGTGTTTTCTATCGATATCTTATCTAGTATTGTCCACTCAGGCTCCTCTAGTAATCATGTCATGTCATGTCCGTGTCATATTTCTTGCTCTATTAGTTAATTTTACTGCGTGTGGTTACATGAATTTGTATGATTATACCTCATGCATTATGTGATATTATGCTTGGTTCCATGATATAAATCATGCACACTACTACTTGTGATATACTTTGTTAATTTTCTATGATGCCATGATCTCTACCATGCATACATTGGGGCATACTTCTACTATTATGTGTGTGCTTCACTATTCTATCTCTCCATTTTAGGGGCATATTATTACATTAGGGAATGCCATTTTTCACTCTTGTTATTGGTATTATGATATATATTTGACCATTTAGGGCAACACATTAGCCATCCTACTATTGACCATTTTGACCACAAGTCAAAATGGGTCAACCCCCTATAGTCAAGACTTGATATGGGGGTAGAAAATAGTGTCATAGGGTGTGTTGTGGTATATTTGATGTCATTAAATGAATGTCATTATAAAATTGGTCATGATATAGTTTAGTTTTATTTCATTTAGAGTCATCTAAGGGGTTAGACCATCATGGCATGTCACACAGGAATGAACAGGATAGTCTGGTTGTACATTTTATAAGTATGCTTAGAAAACCTTTCAAGCCAAAAATACTACATGGGCATGAGATTTTAGTGCCAAGATCATCCTCTAAAAATGTCATGTCTTGATGAGCTTTCTATCTCAAGATGCATTTAAAGTTTAACTATTAGAGATAGACGTGCACAAAGACATCAAGATCAAACTTTGGAAACTAATCGTTTAAGTTCAAAATCTATAAAGGATTTGAGCTTGAATGTAAAGCTATCAAGTGGAAAAATGTCATTCAATCAAGCTAAGATCAATGGCACGTAGGTACTTAATAGGGTCAAAAGGTCAAAAAGTGACCAGATCAAGGATTAATAACATGCATTGAGTTGTGCAGTTAAGATAAATGATCCACGTTTAAAGATTGGGACCTAGATCTAATGGAGTGTGTCAAATCATGTAGCTAAAACCTAAAAATGCAAGTGAGGGTCAATAGTTAAAGGATCCTAAGCTCAAATGCAAAGCTATAAAGTGGTGAAATGGCATTCAATTAGGGTAGGATCAACAACATGCGTTCAACTCAGCAACTAAGATCAATATTGCATGTTGAGTCAAAGGTCAAGGAGCTCAGATCAAGCATGGCATTTCCAAGTGGCATGAGAGTGTTAACCAGATGGGCTGAAAACAAGATCCATAGAAAACACATAATTCTACCAAATGTCATAATCTTAGATGTGTGGGTCACAGATCAATGATCGATGTCAAAAGTTGAATCAAAGAGACCCCATAGGAGATTGATGGAGTAAATTTGACTAGATTCTAGATGGAAAAGATGAGGTTACGTGTCCAAATGACAAACATATTTTAAAATGGAATGATCAACATGGAAAGGGAATGCCACATAGGTAGCTATGTAGGATCAAAGGGTTTTGTAGCACAACAAGCACCTCAAACTCATACGCCACCATTAAATCTCAGTCAAAATTTGAGATGAACAATGACTACCAAATGTGAAGAATGAAGTCTAGGAGATAAATGAATGATTACAGATGGTAAATACAGGTGTCTATAAGATATTTATAATTTAGGATAATACATTATGGCTATTATATCATGTTTTAACCTCCCTCAAATAGTACATATGTGTCAACTCTCCTAATTTAGTTTCAAATGCTCGAGAGATGATCTATGATGAAAATAGTTTCCTGAACAAGCAAGGAGAGTCCTATGCTACATGAGTCTTATGAATTGGAGGGTCATTTGTCCTATCATACCTTGCATGGTCTATTTCCTACTACGTTCTCTTTCATATATAACTCCTCTCAGCATGACAAGTGTTCTAGTGACCTTTGGACTTCTCTTTTCTCACTTGTCTCTCAAGTTCTATAAGTAGCAACCATTTTGGTCTTTGTAATTCAATACCACACCATGTATGGCAAATCCCTAATGGAATGATGTCATATTTTTTATTTTAACATTAATGTAAGTCTATTTATGAGTTCTTGAATAATTATCTAAGTGTGTAAGTGATGTATGGTGATGCAAAGTGATAATTATCTATCCTTTCTTCCCTCATCCTTTCATGTTTTTGCAAGAGTTCCTATTCTAAATGGTCATATAAAGTAGTCAAGTGTGTTAGGATAATTTAAAGTATATGATTATCTTTGGAGTGTTTAATTTTCATTTTGGTTCAATTTCCTTGTGTTACTTCACACATCTCACCTCTATATTGAAACACTCATGTTAGAAACCTTCTAGGACTTAGAAACTAGTTTGTATGCGTTGATTCTTAGTGAATGAAATATGATGGTCACATGGAAAAAATATTGGTGTATCATCCCATTTATACTAGTTTCAATTCATACAATTTTTAACTCTTTTCCCACAAGAAAGCACTAGCTAAGTGATAATATTTTCAAGACACATTCAGGGAACTAGCCCTTAAATCTAGAGGCTTACTTCCATTATAAGTACACCCACATACTTGGATGTGTTCCCATATTTCCTAAATCTAGGAAAGGCTTGAAAACCCTCATCTAGGGTGCAATATTTTGTGACACATGTTCTATTATGCCTGGTGGGATCATTGTATTCAAGACAACTTATCAAGGTGAATCTTGGTCTTGACAACATCAGTTACAAATTGATGTGCTAATTAGCATTTGGTGACTCCATTAAAGTAAAATCTAGTTCAAGGCCATTGGTTTTTTTATAAAATTATCCTCATAATTCATGGTTCTCCCTAGGTAATCATTTATTTGAGTGTTCAATCCCATTAATCCACATATTCAGCCTAATCTTTCTCTTGAAGTTCAATATCCTCATCCTGATCTACCCTTTGAGGATCCAGAAGATTTTGCAAGCCAAGAGAGTGAAGAGGTTGAAGAAATTGAAGATATTGAAGAAGATATGGATATATCTCATGATTTCCCTACCTTCAATACTGAAAGTATAATCCACTTCAAGTATATGATTCCATTCTTCCTAATGCCATAAAAGGTGTGCCTATATTCAATGATGAGAGCCATGTTACACCTAGTGAACACATTATGAATGTTTCTAGCTTTTGTAGCTTCCACAATGTCACTCAAGAGAACATTGCCCTTAGACTCCTTCCCATGTACCTTAGAGGGAAAGATCTTGATTGGTATAGGACTCTATAATGTGGATGCATCACATCATGGGATGATTTTGGAGTGTTGTTGAACTCAAGATTTGGAAATGAAAGTGATCATGCCTCTCTCATACATCAACTCAATGTGATCAAAAGAGGATCCAAAGAAACAATGCATGACTTCATTGAGAGGTTTCAAAGGACTTGGTTTATATTTCATCCTCCCATGAATCCACCTCCTAGTTTTGTGTTACCTACCTACTTGAGAGCTATTGATACTGAAATTGCTATTATGATTCAATCCATGGGGGGTTCCACTCTCCCTAAAGCATATGAAGTTCCTATTAAATATGATAATGGTCTCATCCAAGATGTAAGGTTACCTCCTAAGGTATCTATGCCATTATTATCTCATACTTTTTCTAATAATCTGGATGTGCCCCAAATTCTTAATGTCAACACCAAGCCCAAGACTGCTCCTAAGAAGGAAGATAATGCCATGGACAAAGATGCATATATTAAATGGTTGGAAGCTAATATTGGAAGATGAAATATGTAAAAAGGTGCCAAAAAAAGTTCATATTCTTATCACTAATAATTTGTTCAACAATATGGAAGAGGAAGAGGTTAATGGTAGCCTCAGCCCAACAGGCCTGCCAATGTTTACAATCCTAACTCCACCACCAATGCAAGGGAGATGGTACCAATGTATATCAATTTGGTACAAGAATACGATTGTAAAAAAGGCCAATTCATGGATGATAATTAAAGTGGAGAGCAATCTATTTTTACTCAAGGAGGAGATACTCCTTTCCTATCAGCTGAGGACAAGGTCATGATGCAAGCAAATAAGGATTGGCAACCCCATGGAGAAAGTTTCACCAACTTCTTGGTGGAAGAAAATTTTGTGTTGAATCAAGGATCACATATTTAATAAAATACAAGGTCCAATAAGAAGGCTCTAGTAGGTTAAAATAACATGCCTACAAGCTCATCCAATCATCCTCTAAGGCAACAAATCATGGCTGTAAATAAGGTAGCTCCAAATGCACCTACACCTCCTTCAAATCAAAATGTGGTAAGGTCTTCTCAAGGTGTCTCAATTCCTTAAGTTATAAGAAATAATTTTCCTCCAAGGACTAGTATAAGGTGAGTAATAATACCCTAAACATATTGGATTCATTGAAGAGTACTAAAACATCCATTTCCCTTTGGGATGTTCTTCATATGCCTAGTCAAAAAGAACTCCTACAAAAGTAGTTATCTACTATCCCTAATAGTGTCCCACATTAAAATCAAAGTTATGGTCATTTTAATCTTAAAAATTCTCCTAATATCACTATTTAACCATATACTAGGGTTTAGAAACCTCCACCATTCTATCTCACTCTCATAGGAGGTGACAAACTAGTCCATAATTGCATAGTTGATAATGGAGCTTCTACTTTAGTCATGCCCAAAGTTTTAGCTAATAATTTGGGCCTAAAATATGAGCCTTATAGTAAAGGAGTATCCAAATATATTTCATACCTACCAACATAGTAATACTGATAAAAACTATAAGGTTTTCTTACATGATTGTCCTAGTTTTCCTATCCTTCAAGATATAGTTGTTGTTGACCTCCCAGTCTACTTTGCAATCTGCCTATCAAGGGAATTTACAGCCAAGATAGGTGGATATCTCTTAGTTGATTATTCCTTATTGGCCTTTAAAACAAGATATGGAACTAATGTGACCATAATAACTCATCATCTTGCAAGGTTTCATATTGAGCCCTACATTGAGACAAGTTCCAGTTTGAATTGTGTTATTCATGAAGAGAAATATTCTATTGTAGATGATGGTACTTCTAAGATCGAAGGTATTTATGAATTTTTTATTGATAAATATGGTACCAAAACTTATGATCATGATCCTTATGCACTTATGGAGGAAACTGATCTAGGAGTATATTGTATATATGAAGAAGGAATACTAACACCTCTACTTACCAAGGAAGAAGGTGAGGTTGATGAGATGTGAAAAATATTTTTTGATGCTTCAAGAAGTAAAATTGGTGTAGGATCTAGTGTCATTTTTGTATCTCCATAAAAATAATAATATTATGCTTCATATAGGTTCCATTTCAGTTTCACTTGCCATGTGGCTGAGTATGAAGGTTTGACTCATGACCTTCAATTGGAAAGGAGAAAAAAAATCAAGAACTTGCAAGTATATGGAGATAATGAATTGGTTGTACATCAAGATAGTAATGTGGTTGCTTCCAAGAACCCTTTTATCAAGTCATAAAGAGCATAGGATATGGAATTTACTTGAATATTTTAATGCATTTAATATCCAATCAATTCCAAGGGAACAAAATAATCATGCTAATAGACTTGTTGTCATATGAGCTCAATTTGATACTCCAACTATCATAAAAGAGAAGGGCAAACAATATCATATTAAGATCATTATCAGACCTTCCATAAGAATGAGGTGTCTTGGTAAGTATTTGATAGTGACAAACACATTGCATGTTTCTTGAAAAATGAGGCTGAGTTTTCCTCAAGGAATCAAAAGAGACTTCAAGAACAATTTGATGATCAGATTGTGTAGCTAAGAACCAATAAGATACCTAAAGGTTTGGTGACCTTATAAAGTATATTCAATGAATATGATCAAAATAATAAGGAAAAGGTGAGTATGTCTAAAAAATAATAAAACTATGAGAGAGTCTTGATCTTCAAGGACAAACTTCTCAAACTAGGCAAGGTATGTTCTATAATGGAGAAGCAAACATTCATTGATTTGTGTAAAGAGTTTCATGACATATTTTCTTGGGAGTGTAAGGACATAAAAGTATTTGATCCTAGCCTATCACACCATACTATTGAGTTAGCATATGGAGTTAAACCGGTTATATAAATATAAAGGCCCATCAACCCCAAGGTTGAACAACTCATGAGGATAGAACTTACCAAAATCCTTGAATCTAAAATTATCTTTCCTATCAAACATTCAACATGGATAGCTAACCTTGTACCTATAAGAAAGAATAATTGGGAGATACGATTTTGTGTGTAATTTAGAGATCTTAATAGAGTGTCACTCAAAAATCACTATCTTTTACCCTCAATGGAGCAGATTTTACAAATGGTTTTAAGTTCTCAACATTTTTCTCTTCTAGATGGATATTCATGTTATAATCAAATTCTAGTCAATGTGGATGATTAGTTGAAGACAACATTTACCACTAATTGGGGGACTTTTTCTTATAGTAAGATGCCCTTTGGTTTGTCAATGTCGGTGCCATATTTTAAAGAGTAATGGACATAGCCTTCAAAAGTTTGATTAATGAGATGTTGGTTTATCTATATGATATAACAATGTTTTCTAAAGATGCTAATGAATGTATGCAACAATTGAATCAAGTGTTTGAAATATGTAGGCAATATGGAGTATCCCTTAATCCAAAAAATTGCATCTTTGCTATCCATGAAGGTAAGATCTTAGGACATATTTATTTCCAAAGATGGTTTGAATACTAATCTTAAAAGGATAGAGGATATATTAGTCCTATCATTGTCCTTGCATAAGAAAGGTCTCCAAAGTTTCTTAGGCAAGATAAATTTAGTAAGGAGGTTCATACCTGGTTTTGCATCTTTAGTGAAACCTATCACAACCATGCTCAAGAAGAGCCAAGCCTTTTCTTGGATTGTTATCACTTAAATTTGCACCCTTTGAGGAGATGCAAATCTCTCCTCATCCAAGTGGCACAATGGAATCACCTCTAGGCTTATGGGTAGCCTAAGGAATGAGGTGAGTCTCTAGATAGGGCTAGCTCCCTTGATGTACCACTTGATTACTACTATTACTACTAACTTTGGGGGGGAGGTGAAAGGGAGAGATATAACTAAAAGCAAATATAAACTAAGGAGGTAATACACCAAATCAATTTGATGACTTCTAACCAATTGCATCCTACACTTAAGACTAAAAGACAAACCAAACTTACACTCCTTTAATCTTCATCTTCTCACCACAATGTTACATTGTGAGGTCATGGATGGATGTACAAAGATATGAGGACTAGAAAAGAGGCATTGAATGACACTAACGATAATACTAACTCAAAATTTGACATCTCTTAAAACACTTCACACGCCCTACAAAATGATGTTTTCCAATTGCAAACTAGGTGAAAGAATGAGACCACATGCTAGGAATCCATAATATTCACTAAACAAGATTCATGATTCAAGTGAAACATAGTCATGAAGAGGTAACACTTAGTCATTTTATTGATCAAAAGGTATACAAATGAGCAGGGATTCACCATACTTAGGTGGAGCATGAAAGTAAATTCTTTATGCCAAGAAGAATGAAAAAGATATATAATAGTTTTGGCTTCAAATTTGTATTTATAGATCAACCAAAGTGTGGAGATGAGATTTAGGAATATGGAGAGATGTTCCATGGTCTCCTCACATGTGGCATGCTTCCCAAGAAGCCATACATGTGTCATTTTCTTTCTTTTCTTTAAGAAAACTGACCTTCTGATTAACCTATATTTTTTTATTTTTTTCAGTTACTTCAGACCTTTGTGGACACATGGGTCATGACATCACCCATTGAGACTTGCACATTTCCCAAGAATCCTATACAAAGCATTAAATGCACTATTTAGACCCCTTAAAATGACTCAAAATTATAAATAGACTTAGAGAACTAATGACTAAAGTTATTATAACATCAATTGACATTAACTTGACCTATGAAACACCTTATACCAAGATATTAGACCTCTTATAAACCTAAAAAACTATGTTTTTGCCTATATGTGCCCTAATTTGACTAGAAAGTCAAATTTGGTCAATAAATTGGTGACTCAAAGGGGTAGTATGCCTACTATACTAACTAGACTGGTGGCCTTATTAGTCCATTAGGCTTAGGAGTCATCTAAGGACTGAGACAAACAAGAAAATTATGACCATTGACCATAACTTTTGATCAAGACAAGACACTAGTGACTACCTCAACCACACTAAACAAAAGAATTCATGTATTTGGTTGTCTTGCATATGTTCATATTCTAGTTTATAAGTGGAAGAAATCAGATGTAAAATACCAACATTGTATCTTTATGGGATATTTTAATGCAACTAAAGGATACAAATTCTATAATCTTGACACAAATAAATGAATTATTAGTTGGGATGGGGTTTTTTATGAAGAGGGAGAATAATAATGGCAAAAAGGTGTACAATAAGAAACAACACTAGTAATAATGGACATAGAATATGGAAGTGTTCTTCCTCTCTCCACAAGCTCAAGTGGAAGTTCAAGCCCCAATAGTAGCTTAAGTTTGAGCTCTCCAAGCTCAGGTTCATCTATTAGCACACCTTCAGGTGATAGTTCAAGTTTAACATCAAGTCAAAACTCTTAAAAAAAGATATAGAGTTTAAATTAAATTTATTAGAGGAGCAATGTGAATCTAATTGCTAATTTTTATTTGATTAGTAAAATTCAAGTTGAACCCTTTATATATGAATAAGCAGTGAAATAAACTGAATGGGTTGATGTTATGAATGATGAGATGCAATCAATTGATAAAAATAATACATGGGAATTAGAGAAACTTCAAAAAGATAAATAGGTGATTGGTGTCAAATGAATTTATAAGGTTAAATATCATGATGATCATTATATTAAAAGACACAAGGCAAAACTAGTTGCCAAGGGATTTTCATAAACACCTAGAGTAGATTATTTAAAAACTTTCACTCTAGTTGTAAGACTTGATACAATCAAGATTTTTTTGGCTATTGTTGCACAATACAAGTGGCCAATATATCAAATGGATGTAAAATCAACCTTATTGAATGGTTATATATATGAATAAGTCTATGTGGAACAACCCATGGGCTATGAAATTCTAAGTAAAGAATAGTTGGTTTACAAGTTGAAGAAAGCACTTTATGGGTTGAAGCAAGCTCTTCGTGTTTGGTATGCTAAGATTGATAATTATTTCTTGAAGAAGAGATTTATTAGAAGCCATTCAGAGCCAACCATTCATGTCCAACATATTGGTAATGATATTTTCATTATTTATCTTTATGTTGATCTTATTTATATATGTAACAATAAAAATCTCATGGAGAAGTTTCAAGCATAAATGAAATAGGGCTTTGAAATGTTAGATCTGGGACTCATGCATTATTTTTTTGGTGTGGAAGTGCAAAAATAAATAGTAGGTATATTCATTTGTCAAAAATAATATGTAGCTAATTTATTGAAAGATTTAGAATGATGACATGTACAATAATTGCAACTCTTGTAGCCCTTGGTGAGAAATTAACGAAGGATGATGTAAGTTCCAAAGTGGATGCTACTTTATATAGAAGTTTGGTTGGGAGCCTTATGTACCTCACTAAAAAAAGACCAGATATTATGTATGCTATGAGTCTCATCTCTCAATTCATGTAGGATCTACATGAATCTCATTGGCATGCTAAAAAAAGAATCCTATGGTATGTGAGTATATTTGGATCTTAGCTCTCTCTTCAGTAGAAACAAAGTATATTGCAGCAGTAGCATTAAGTTATCAAGCAATATGGATTTGAAGGATATTGGAAGATTTATATTTGATTCAGGAACATCCAAATACACTTTTTTGTGATAATAGTAGCACTATTTCCATGACAAAGAATCTTGTGTTTCATGTTAGATCAAAAGACAAAGATTTGACATCATTTCATTTGAGATTTGGTTCAAGATCAAAAAGGTTCACAACAAAAAACATCATGAAGGGGGAGAATGGAAATGGCAAAAACATGCACAATAAAAAATACCACTAGTAATAATGGACATAGAAGATGGAAGTGTTCCTCCTCTCCCCACAAGCTCAGGTGGAAATTCAAGCCCCAATAGTAACTCAAGTTCAAGCTCTCCAAGATACACTGCTCAAAGGCATTTTGTCTGCCTTCAATTTCACCCCTCCTCCCATCCTCTTACAACGGCTTCAATTTATTTGATGCTATTTTTTATATCAACTGTGGCCCTTATGATCTAATTCATAGTTTCACTACATCAGCTTTAAAATAGTCCAATTCTATCATGGAATTTTGCACTCATGTCAACAAGCAAAAGCATCTTGATATCATATTTTACCCTGAACCAAAAAAACCCAAGTCCTATACATTTATCAATGCAATGGAGATAATATCCATCCAAAATCTATTATTTGGGAATCCCAATAATCACTTAGATTCCCACCATCCTTTTTCTATAACATCAAGCACTGTCATGAAAAACATGTATAGATTGAATGTAGGCAAGCAATCCATATCTCCTATTAATGATAAGTATGGTAGGACTTGGCATAATGATGTGCCCTACATATTTGGGGATATTGAGGCTATCATAGGTACAAATTTCATAGATATTGAACAAGAAGATGTATTTGAGCTTGAAGATGCATCCCATCTCCACAATCAATCTCAATTTCAATTTAACCTAGATTTTTAGCAATATTTATACCTATCCACTTGCCTACTCTGTCTGCACTTATGTGATATTGAATTCACAAAAATAAACTAGATGACTTTCAACATTTATATCAATAATCAAACTATAGAACAAGCCTTCGATGTTGTTGCAATGACTTATGGGCCAAACCACCCTATTTACAGAGATTATGTGGTGAATGTGCTTGTAGATGAATTAGGTATAATAGATATGTGGGTGGATATGTATCCTAACAAGGAAACATATCCAAAGTACTACAATACAATTCTAAATGGGCTGGAAATATTTAAGCTCAATGGCAACTCATGAAATCTTGCAGGCCCCAATCATGTGGTGACTGAGGAAGTTGTAGAAAACTCATCATATGGGCCTATGAGTAGAATAAGAAGTAGCAATCATGGTCATAAGGGTTATATAATTGGAGTTGTATCAGGGAACATCACTGTTGCAATCTCTTTGATATATTTCATGAGTATTTACTTGGTTATGAAAAGAAATAATAAGGAAACTAAGGGTGATAATACCTTTACTACTCTTACTATTCAGAGAGGAGGGACGACTAGAACTTCACATGAGAAAATGGAATGCACTGAATTACCTTCTGTAGCTACCATATTTTGTAGGTACTTTAGTCATTTTTTACCTTATGAGATAAATTCTTCTTATATTACTTCAAGCTATAGGTGAGTTAAATCAAATAATTGGACTAGATTATAAATTTTATAAGAAATATTAGTTCTTATCTGAATGTCTTCCCACTCAATATCTTAGTTGATTCTGTACTATTGTAATCAATTGCAATTCTTGCCTCAATATCTTCCCCATTCAATATCTTGGTTGATGTTTCTCAATTTACCTTTTTAAACTTTAATCAATGTCTATTCTTGTCTGAACATCTTCTCCACTCAATATCTTTGTTGATTCTACTCTATTTTACTTAATATAAAAAATGTCAATACTTACTTGAATGCCTTCCCCACTCAATATCTTTGTTGATTCTCTTCAATTTATCTCATTTAATCAACATCAATTCTTCCCTAAATATCTTCTTGACTCAATATATTTGTTATTTGTCCTCGATTTACCTCTTTTAAGCCATGTCAATTTTGCCAAAATGTCTTCCCCACTCAATATCTTTCTTGATTCTCCTCTATTTACCTCTTACAAATGATGTGAATTCTTGCATGAATTGCTTTGACTCTTCTGAGCTGAAAGGGGTTGAGTCTTCTTGAAACATAGCTTTGTGTCTTTATTTCCATAAAAATCATATACCTTTGTAAAATGCATGAGCCATAACACTTTGGAGCTATCCTTGATCATCCAAGTTTCCCCAAATAAGGAACCCATCTATAAAAATTTGGAACTAAGATTACTATTATAAAATCATCTTGAAACCAATTCTGAAATGAATTTTCTATAGGGCATCTCCACAAACATGAACAATGGTTTCTTATTTTCCATAAAATCTATAATATCAACCTTATGCTAAAATAAGACAGACCTATTATCCATACTGAGGCACAAACATGTAGTGTCTCTGATAGGCTACTATGATCAAAATTATACAATGTGTCTTGTTTATGATTATATCCCCAATGGCACACTCCAGAAGCATCTCTATGAAAAGGATGTTAACTACATGGTTTTATCATGGAAGTAGAGGATGGAGTTATGCATCGGTGTAACAAAGGGCCTTGACTATCTTCACTCTAGAGCATTCTAAGAAATCATACATCGTGACATGAAGAGTACCAATATTCTTTGGGATAAAAATTTGGTTGCTAAGGTTTCTGATTTTCGGCTTTTCAAAACAATGGACATAATCAACTAGAGTCATGTAACCACTACTATCAAAAGGAGCTATGGATATATAGATCCTCAGTATTTCCTCAGGCTAGTGGTTACTAAAAATTCTAATGTCTATTTGTTTGGAGTGGCATTATTTGAAGTGATGTGTGTTAAGCCTACTGTTATGCCTACCCAATCGGGGGGAAAGATAAATATATCTCTAACTATTCTTTGGATTATCTAAGAGAAGGTACCCTGTAGTATATAATTGACCCAATTTTAATAGGTGACATAACTTCATATTCCCTTGAGAAATTTATAGAGGTGGGGAAGAAGTGTTTGGTTTCTTGGCAACAGAAGGTGATGAGAGGCTTTCCATGGCAGATGTGGTATGACACTTGGAGTTTGCCCTGTAATTACATAACACTACCACTGCTCAAGGGAAAATATTTATGGTCATGGTAGTTTGAGCTACAAACAAGAAATTGAAGAAATATGTACATTTAATTATGAGTTTTGATGCATCTACCTAATAAATTTTTTAAAAATGTATTTTGAGTTTTGGTTTTTTAAATTGAAGGATGGGATATGTAAATAATCAATCTATTTCAATTTAATGTCAAGGAATTATACTTGGGTGTATGACAAAAGTAATCAAATCTTTTTATTATTGATATTTATAAAATTAAAACATTTTAAATAATGTAATTTAATTTGTTGACGAGTTTGATGTTATTAGTATAGAAGGGAATTATAGTATTCGATTTGTTTTAATTTGGAATTAGCACGTGGATTATTAGGTAATGAGATGTTTTTGTTTTAAGTGCAAAAAACATGCATAAAAGTTTAAGGGATTAAGGTGCGAGGTATTTAACAAGTTGAATAAAAAAATATTATTTGTTACATTGTGATTAGAGATAATATTTAGGATGTTATTGGCACCCTCTCTTTATTTGAGTCAAGTATTGAATGTAGCTGCCAGGGTAGGGGATTGTGAGTTGTCCAGTTATATAAATGCATTAAATTTAGGGATTTTATACTATTTGGATTTAAGGGTGAGTTAAATGTATATTTTTAAATGTGGTTGGTGATAAGATAGGAAAACATGGTTTATGATCTTGCCAAAGTTTGTTTGAGAATTAAAAACCTGTTAAAGTACTTGGCATTGAATGTTGGCTTGACATGATGTAGGATTGAGATGGAGGTAATTAGTGACATTCATTTTATTTTTGTTGTTTTTGGACATTCACAGGGGAGACTATTGAAGATTTGTAGTTCTTGATTCTTTTACTATTTTTTATTTATATTGTGGGTAAGCATTGGTGCAAAGAATTTAAGATTTTTTGTAGTAATCAAATTCATATTCACGACCCACTTTTCTTTCTATTTGACATATGTGTAACATCTGAATAATATTGTTAGGTTTTATATTCTTATAGACTAGGTTTGCTCTTTTACTAGGTAAATTTTTACTATGGGGCTTTTTTTTAATGCAGAGGTATTGGTAATACAAAAAAGGGTCAAGTTGACTACTGGTTTAGTAAGGCAGACAATAACAAAGGCCTTTAGGTTTCTTGTTCAGTGAAAGGTTTAGTTTTTTGGTTGGAGTGAAGTAGGTTATTTAGGGTTTGAGGTAATTAATGTCATTGATTTTAATTTCATTATTTCTAGGTATGCAAATAAGAGACTATTAGGGCCCCATTCTGTTACTATATCGAGTTCATATTCACAACCTACTTTTCTTTGTATTTGATTTATGTTTAACATCTAGGTAATATTATTGAATTATATATTTGATCTTTTACTCGATAAGAATTTTACCATATGATTTTGTTCTTTTACATAGAGATATTGATAATACAAAAAAGGGTAGAGCAGACAACTGGTTTTGTAAGTAAGGCAAATAGTAATAAGGGTTTTAGGGTTTTTGTTCAGTGAATAGTTTGATTTATTTGTTGGAGTGAAGTACACTATTTAGGGTTTGAATGAATTAGTGTCATTGATTTTAATTTTATTATTTTTGGGTATGTAGAAAGGAGACTACTGGGACCCAATTCTTACTTACTAGGCACTTATGGTATTGGACTTTGTTGTAGTTTGTATGGATTGACTTTATTTTTGAGGTGAGGCATTTTAGAACTTTTAAACCATGCCTTATAACTTTATAATGTATTTTGATAAGCTAGGATATAGACAAAGCCTTCAAGCAAGTAATTTTCATTGGCCAAAAAAAAAAATAGTCCTTGAAAATCTTGCTGATAAAAAAAGCTTAAAAAAAATATGTGGATAAGCTTTGGATAAATGTGATTGAAAATAATAGAAAAAAAATAAAAAAAATAAACTCTTATATATTGAATGAAAATTTTATTCACAAAGTTTAGGACCTTGTATCTATATCACTTTTAGAATTAGATATCACATAATTATGTGCTTTGCATGCCCAAAAACAATTAAATTAAAATGGATGATAGTAATTATCTCAAACCCTAGACAACTTATTTCACTTCAATAAGAAAAAAAAGGTTAAGAATTTTAGTGAACAGGGTCCCTAAAAAGCCTCTTATTATAATTTTTCATACTTACAAATCTAGTATTCAATTTATTAAGAGTATTTTCATGGCAATGACTAGACATGCAAGGAGCTAAATGCTTGTTACTAAGTATTTTGGTTATAACTTGTATATGTATAATACTTAGAGTCTTTGTAATATTATAAGTACTGGTGTAGGTGAATGTAATGGTTTGTGGTTATGTTTATAGATATTTATTTTCATGTGAGTAGTATTAGTAGTGGTATTGTTACAAAACATATACAAATTAGATTCATATTCAAAGTCTGAAAATATCCAATGCTCATTTCCTCCAACATTGTCTCCATATGAAGGAGTTTGAGGTAGGATGAATAACTTATATGTGTATGTATGTACAACATGGTAGAAGTCTTACCCAGTAATAGAACAAACCTAGTCTACAGGTATATAAAACCCATTAATATTACCTAGATGTTACACATAAGAAAAATAGAAATAAAATTAGGTTGTGGATATGAACATTCAATGCCAAGTACTTTATCAAGTTTCCAAGTCTTCTATTAAGTTTGGTGAGATCACAAACAATGTTTCTCACCCTGTTGCCAATTAAGTTTAATAACTTGTGTTTAACTTGCCCTCAAATTTGGTTAGCACAAAATCCCATGCTCTACGGCCTACATTTAATACCACCTTGGTACATTCATTATGGATTTACAATTTATCAATATGATGATGTGTTTCAATTATGAATCAGTAATGTAATCTTTTATAATTTTATTTATAAAATAATGATAAAATTAATATGTTATACCTTCTTCACTAAAGAAAGAAAAATGTAGTCATTTGAGATTTTTATAATCTTTGAAATGTTGAATGAGTCACCTCTTTGTGGTTATTAGTCCCAAATGAAACTATAACATTTGATTTAGAAACTATTATTTATTATTTGTAATTCACTACTCAATAAAATACGTGATATTGAATAGTTTTCCTCAACTATAATGTAAAGGGTTCTATCCAATTTTTTAATGAAGAATAATATAGTGTATTGTTAGGCCATCCAACAAAAAATTACAACTCCCTCCAAATACCTATATATAAAAACTATAAATATAAAAATAGGTTCAAAGAATGAACAATTAGGGTCTTTTAAAGTAAAATTATTATGGTGGCCACAAACAAATGACAAAAAAATGGCCATATTGTTAAGTTGTGGGGCTAAAAGCTTCACTTATGCAAATAATGGAGGAGGTTGCTGAGTGGCAGAGCAACCGACGTCGATCTGATCAACTGACATTGGTCATATCCAGTTCTAGAGTAACCGACATCAGTCAGGGATCGGTCGACGTTAGTCATCCCCACAAATAGGAACCAACGTCGGTCACCTGTATGTGCATGCATGAGTTTGCATGCATTTCTAGAATTAGACTTGGTCTATTCTAGGAGGTCTGAGTGTTTGCATGTGAAGACTAATTTAGGTCTTGAGTCTGTGTTTCTAATTATTGTTTATATGGGATCTATTTAATAGACCCATGGGTATGTATTGTAATTAAGGACAAGGAAGAGATCCTTCCAATTGTAAGATCTAGGTTTGCAGGTGTGTAAGACCAGGTTGATCTACAGGTGTTGCAAGATCAGGAGAGATCTACATGTGTAAGTAAGATCAGTTGATTTGCAGGTGTGTGTGTGTGCAAGGTCAAAGGAGATCTGTGTGGCAGCAAGATTAAAGGAGATCTATAACACAACAAGGAGCAAGATCAGAGAGATCTACTTGGAGTACTTTGAGTACTTGGTGGACTGGCAGTATTGTTACTAACTAGTGGAGGTGAATAACTCTATGTTTGAGTTGTTTGTTGTGATCGTAATTGAGAGAGTGAATTCTTGAGGAGAGAATTATTGTATGCCCTAGAGGTGTGGGAAGAGTGTGGCATCTCTTCATTGTATTTCCTTCTAGAAGAGTATTAATACAAGATTGTATTGTCTCTCATATTCTGTGCTATTTCTGATTACTAGTTACTTATTACTTTTGGTTAAATTTTATGTTTAGTTGCTTATACAAAGGTAATCAATTATGCTCTTAGGGAGCTGTTAGATCTTGACAAGTGGTATCAGAGCTTAGGTTAGGTTCACTAACACCTTGGTTTTAGAGTGTGTTAAGTGTTTGTTGATTACAGGTCACTCATAGGGGTTTCTGTTTGAGTGGGAGTATAGCAATGGTAGAAGAAAATAAGCTAAGAATGGAGATTTTCAATGGCAAGAATTATCAATTATGGAGGATATAGTTAGAAGATTATCTGTATCAGAAAGATCTATACTTACCATTGGGTGGGGTTGAATGCAAAACCATAGATATGAAAGATGAAGAATGGAATTTTTTTGATCGGAAGGCTCTGGGATCTATAAGGTTGAGCCTTGCATCATCTGTGATTTCCTACTTGTCACAAGCAAAGTCAATGGTTGAGTTAATGAAATCTTTGGCAAATTTATATGAAAAACCCTCAGCTTTAAATAAGGTATTTCTTATAAAGCAATTATTTAATTTGCAAATGTTGGAAGGTGGATCTGTACATAGTCATCTTAGTGATTTCCATGGTTTGGTAAACCAATTAAATTCAATCAATATTGTTTTTGATGATGAAATTAAGGCTCTCTTAATATTATGCTCTTTACCTAAAAGTTGGGATAGCTTGGTAATGGCAGTAAGTAATATTGCGTCTGCTTCAAATATCTTGAAAGTGGATGATGTTGTTAGTGTAATCTTGAATGAATAAATTCACAGGAAAAGCACAAGTGAATCATCAAGGAATGCTTTAAGTGTTGAAAGCAGGGGAAGGAAAAGAGAGAAGAGTAAGTAAGGGAGATCAAGGTCAAAGATAGGCAGGAGATCCAAATCCAAAAATGGTAGTGTAATCTGCTAGAATTGTGAAAAGAAAGGGCATGCAAAGAAAGATTGCTGGGTGAAAGAAGATTAGCATGAAAGAAATGAAGAAGAAGATGTTGTAAGTATTGTTGCATAGGATGCTCTTGTATGTTCCTTAGATAAATTAGAATCTTGGGTTTTAGATTCTGGTGCCTCTTTCCATGCAACCCCAAATATAGATTTTTTTCATGATTATGTCCAGGGAGACTTTGGAAAAATTTATTTAGGGGATGGTAAGCCTTGTCAAATGGTTGGCAAAGGAAAAGTGAAGCTGAAATTGTAGACAGGCAACACATGGGTGTTGAAGGATATCATGCATGTCCCAGTCCTGAAGTGAAACTTGATTTCTGTAGGAAAGTTGGGTGATGAGGGATGCACAATAATTCTCACAGTGGACTCTTGGAAAGTTTCCAAGGGTGCACTTATTTTATCAAGAGGTAAGAAAGTAGGTACTCTTTATCTATCTACTTGTATTATTGATTCTCCTTCTAGTTTATCTACTTCAGATGTAGATGCAGAGATGTGGCTCCGTAGGCTTGGTCACATGAATAAGAAGGGGATGCATGTTCTTGAGTCAAAGGGTAAGAGTTTAGATTCGGTAAGCATGTATCGAGATTTTTGTAAGCAACAGAAGAAAGTGAGGTTTCTTGAAACACATGCTACAAGAAAGGATTGGGTCTATTGCACAAAGAGGAAATCTATTATTTTTGATAAGAACAAGAAAGCCTTGGTGTTCAAGGAGAAGATGACAGATAGAGATCAGCTCAAGGAGCTAAAAAATTCTAAGTAGGGCAGTTTGAACAAGGCTTTAATTTAAAGTAAGCTCATGATTAAAAAGTCATCACTCACAGGAAAACACAATTACCGACGTCGGTCAAGTGGAACCGACGTCAAACAAGTAGGTACTGACGTTGGTCATGTGCAGACCAGAGTCAGTGGTGTTAGGTAGGTGGACACTGATGTCAATCAGAGAACTATCATTAGTGATCAGGTTGACATTAATGTTAGTCAGTGAACTAACATTGACAGTCATCTTGATCACATGGAACTGACATCGGTCAGGTGCAGACTGAGGGGTGACTGAGATCGGTCACTGAGATGGATTTTGGGAAAACAACAAGCTGTCAAGGAGTCTCAAACACCCATATGGAGGACTGAAAGGGTAAGTAAGCCTCAAATTCATTATTCCCCTTCTTTACACTACTTATTACTCACTGATGGTCAAGAACTAATAAGTTTTAAAGAAGTAGAGCAGGTAGAATCTAGGAAATAGTGGGAACATGGCATGAGAGAGGAATTTGATTCCTTGGATGAGAACCAAATGGGAGATTTGGTAGAGTTGCCAGCCAAAGAGAAAGCACTGAAAGATGAATGGATTCCCAGGTTAAAGAAGAGAGAGAATGGACACGTGAGACAGAAGGCTAGGTCATATGGTCTTGAGCAGGCTGCAAGACAATGGAGGTTTGACAGGTGTATGACAAAGCATGGCTTTAGTCAATGTCAATGTAACCATTATGTTTCCTTTACCAGGTTGGATAATATTAGCTACATTATCGTGTTACTGTATGTTGTGTGTATGCTTGTTGCAGGGTCACACATGCAAGGAGTTGCTGAGCTAAAGGTAAAGTTAGTTCAGAGGTGTGCCATGAAGAATTTGGAAGTAGCAAAATTCTTTGGCATAAGTATTCTAGAGATAGAGAAGATCATAGTTTGATGTTGTTTCAGGATGATTGTGTGAATAAGGTAGTGTTGAGGTTCAAGATGCAAGATACAGAATCGGTTAGCACACCTATGGATGGACACCATAGAATAGTGTCCCAATTCATGTGATGAGGTTAAGTACATGTGTATTAGACCTGAGTTTGCCCAAATAGTGGGAGTTGTCAGTGAGTTTGTGGCCAATCTGGGAAAGAAACACTAGAAATAAGTTTAATGGATTCTCAGGTATCTAAGAGAGACCAACAGCAGGGATTCATGCTATGAAAGGTCAGGGACTTCTCTACATGGGTATGTAGATGTGGATGTGGCAGGATACTTGGATGACAGGAGAAGCACCATAGTTAATGTGTTCATTATTGGTGGTACGGTGGTTAGCTAGATTTTAGAGTTGTAGAAGGTTGTTGCAGTCATGGTGACTAGCAAGGATGAGAACCCTGCAAGTATGTTAACAAGCTAGGAACAAAGGAAAAGTTGAATTTTCATTCAAACTTTTGTTGGTCTTCAAGATTGAACTTGAAGAGGGATACAAGCTAGGAAACAAAATTAGAGGACATTAATGTATAGGTACAAGTGCAACTATTTATCTCTAAGTGGGAGATTATTACATTGTGGAGCTAAAAGCTTCACTGATGCAAACAATGGAGGAGGTTGCTGAGTGGCAGAGCAATCGACGTCAGTCTAATCAACTGACATTGGTCATATCCAGTTCTAGAGCAATCGACATCAGTCAAGGATCAGCTGACATTGGTCATCCCCATAGACAGGAATCGACGTCGGTCACCTGTGTGTGCGTGCATGAGTTTACATGTGTTTCTAGAATTAGACTTGGTCTATTCTAAGAGGTCCGAGTATTTGCATGTGAAGACTAATTTAAGTCTTGAGTCTGTGTTTCTAATTATTATTTGTATGGGATCTATTTAATAGACCCATGGGCATGTATTGTAATTAAAGACAACGAAGAGATCCTTCCAATTGTAAGATCTAGGTTTGCAAGTGTGTAAGACTAGGTTGATCTGCAGGTGTTGCAAGATCAGGGGAGATCTACATGTGTAAGTAAGATTAGTTGATTTATAGGTGTGTGTGTGCAAGGTCAAAGGAGATCTGCATGGTGGCAAGATCAAAGGAGATCTACAACACAACAAGGAGCAAGATCAGAGAGATCTACTTGGAGTACTTTGAGTACTTGGTGGACTGGCAGTATTGTTACTGACTGGTGGAGGTGAACAACAACTCTGTGTTTGAGTTGTTTGTTGTGACCGTAATTGAGAGAGTGAATCCTTGAGGAGAGAATTATTGTATGCCCTAGAGGTGTGGGAAGAGTGTGGCATCTCTTCATTATATTTCCTTTTGGAAGAGTATTAATATAAGATTGTATTGTCTCTCATATTCTGTGCTATTTTTGATTTCTAGTTACTTATTACTTCTAGTTAAATTTTGTGTTTAGTTGCTTATACGAAGGTAATCAATTGTGCTCTTAGGGAGCAGTTAGATCCTAACACATAGTAATATCAATCACCATTTTGCAATGAAACACCACCTACTACCTTGAAGCCTTTAGATATTTGTGATACACATACCTTATTTTTCATTTACTTTTTTGGTGTTTTTTCAATGCACAAGTTTGTTATATATACTAAGAATTGACCTTTTTATGTACATATAACTAGCCCTCAAATCCACACAACATAAAATATCTATATTTAAATTTATTTCACAAAAGGATAACTCACAATCCCTTGTCTTACCAACTATATTCAATACTTTCCTCAAAAAAAAAGAGGGTGCCAATAACATCCCAAATTTTCCCTCTAAACATAATGCAACAAATATTTTGTTATTTTCCCCATTAAAGACCTCACACCTTGTGCCCCAAAACTTTCATGCATATTTTTTGCATCCAGAATGAGTACATCTCATTAGCTATCACCCTACCCATTATTTATGAGTTAAATCAAATCAAATGAGCTTTCTTGATATCATAAATCATGTTTTCCAATCTTGTTGATACATATGTATGTATGCTTGTATGTATACATATATCTAACTATTGTTTTAAAATTCAGACAATAAATAGATGAAGGATTTCATGTATGAATTGAATCAATGTTTGTGAACTGTTTGAATGGTGACTGGTTCAATGCCACTACATTCTATTTTAACCTTTTAGGACATAATTGAATGTAAATCTTATGTTGTTAAAGTGTTGAGTATAGTAAATTAGGGTAAAAATATGCAATAAATACAACCACTAATTTGTAATAGAATTGACTTAATTTGACCTTTCTAAAAATAATAATAAATAATGTAAATAAGAACTTAGCTATAAAATAACTGAGACAAATGATTTTGAGATTAAAAATTGAGATAGAGGTTGGTATGAATGTCATAAATAGGATCAAAGTGTGAAAATCACTCTTGGATAATAACACCCTAATTGGATAGTAGCAATATGTGGCACTAGTGTCCTTATTTTAGTGGTAGTGTCCTTTGTGAAGAACATTCGAAGCTTTTGGGTGCACCTATGTCTGGGTCAGTCAATTTATTTCTTGCATTCATAAGTTCTAGATCTCTATAGGTGACATGTTTGGATTAATTTTATGAGAAAACCCTAGTATTCCATATTGCTAGACCATCTTGGTGATACAAATAATAAAGTGTGTTGTTAGTGGGGTAGGCTGGACATCCTCAATATCCCACTATGATGAGAGTTACCTACATACCAATACTCTAAAGAGGGATCAATCCTAATGTAGTTTTCCCCACCTAAGTGCTGGTATAAGTAAAAGTAAAACTAGTATGATTGTAGAATTGAGTGCTTTGAATGTGCTTGAGATTAAAAATCTACGTATCCTGAGCTTAGAAATGATGTAGATGGTTGTATATAGAAGTAGGATATAATAGGGATAGATAACCTTAATTGTGCACAACTTGTTATGATTTTTTATGTCTAATTTGAATTTCATTTCCATCTATTGGTTAGAGGGATAAAATTCATGTGGGTAAGTGCATGAATTAGGGGGATAATTTTGTGGACATTTTTCATAATGCGATTGCTTTTTTAAAATAACATGATCATGTTATTTAAATTATGGCTTAGTAATTACCGATCTGTAACATGATCACATTATTAGATAACACAATTGCATTATTTAAAACAATAACATAATCACATTATTATTTTGAATAACATGATCATGTTAATAACATGATCTCATTCCCTTTGTGATTAAAAAATAAAAACTAAACCCAAACGTCAATTTCCTCATTTTGCATTCAAGTTTTATTTCTTTCCCCACTCTTAACCATTTTGGAATCAATTTTTGCATTATTAAGGCTAAACCCTGCTACAATTCATCCCAAGAAGTTATTAATTGATGATGTCACCATGAAAAAGAGGTAAGTGCTAAAAATTTACACTTATTAACCCTAAATTTTAGTAATTTTTCATTATTTAATTGGTAATTTATTTGTTTTGAGCAATGATCCTAATAACCCTTTTGTTATTATACCTAACCCTTCTAACCCTCCACCTAACCCTCTTGTTCCTCCTCCCAACCCTACACCTAACCCTCTTATTCCTCAGCACAACCCTCTTCCTAACCTTCCACCTAACCCTCCAATTCCACAAAATCCCTCAGGCAATCAAGAGAGTCTGGTTGACCACATTATGGAAAATAAAATTGAAATTAAATAATTAATTGAGAAAATGAGGGATCCCACTTCTACCTACACCCACCACACCTATTTATCCAATTCCCTATAGATATTATTACGTCAAATTAACTCTATAACAAGTCAAATTGACAGATGGGATTCATATCAAGATGATTGTAAGTATTATTATGTTGATAAATTATCAACACTTGAGGTCAAGAACAAAGACATATCAAAAGCCTCAATTTTAATCTTATTCATTAACCTAGCTACAAATGCACCCTTTTTGATAACTGCTAAATGTTTTCCAATCCATCACTGCCAACATAATTTAATCACATCCAATTTTTAAGACTGATGGTGGATGGTGTTTGATTATCCACCATGTAAAAACCATGAGGTCTTATTGTATTTTTTTAGGAAACTCTATTGTGAGTTTTTCCTCAATGAAATTCCAAACTATTTTAATTATAGTGAGTTTTAAGGCCAAGGGAAAGGCTTTACATAAGATCGACCAAGTGCATGCCATGCACCTAATCAGCATGCAAAGATCCATATCCCAAATCAACTTGAGCCTAAGATCCCCTCTATAGTTCATTATGTAATGGAGATCGACACTTTATATGCACTTAGTTTGATCACTGATATACACATTCAGCATATAAGTAGGCTTTCACATATCGATGCTAGAGATATGCCACCTAGTGTGCATACCCAAACCCACACTTGTAGTTTTTGTGGATATATATGCATTGGGAATTTTGATGATGATGACATTGGTGGTTCAGAGGTCTTGGATAATATACTTATGAGTGATGAGTTTCTGGCATACACATTTGGTGCGTAGCCATCGACCACTACATAGATGCATGTATCTTTTATATAATGTCATGTTAAATTTAAATTATATTTGAAAATTTAATTTAACTAAAAATTAACTTACATAGAAATTGAATAATTTATATGTCATTTTTTATGTCCCAAGAAGTGATAGTGTCATCATAGTCATAGTCAACATTTACAACATTTAATTTGATGTAACTATTATTTATATTTTTGGATGCAACTATTGGCCCATCCACTACTGCATCTGTCTATGTTAGGATGACAACTTTTACTTATACAAAGGTAAAATTTTGAGTTAATATTATGCTCTATATACATTTAGTCTATGTATATTTATCTTGTAAGTTTAAGTGATATTTATCTATCAAGGATATCAAAATTCAAGTATAGTACTATTAAATACACTCTTGGTTTAATAAAAGAGAAAAACTTACCATATATATCTTTGATAGTTTATAGAAAAGTAAGTGAGACCTTGTTTATATTTAGTTTATGACTCAAGTAGATACTCTTCCATCACTGCAAGGTGAGATAGACATAGGCATTATTGTTGCAATGTCATCTACACAATCTTTGACGGAGGTATATATTAACTTGCAATTTTGAATTGTAAAATAGACTTGTTTTAATAATTTTACTACATACTTGGGGCAAATATAACTTATGTGAATCTATTGTGTAAGTAGGTTATCCTATGACATTTGATAGTCCTATTCATATGATTAGTATGGTAACTTCTCATGTTTCTTCCCTATTTCAGAGGCATATTCAACAACTGAGCCTTCTATTGACTTGTTTGAGCATCAAAAATAGATTGAGCAAGATTGTGACATTGAATTAAGTGCATGTTTAAATGATTTTTTATATAGTTTAAAATTAATTTCTTAAAAATTGGTTGAATATATTTTATGTTAATTTTATAGTAATACTTGTATTTGAATAGGTTCAACTAAAAGAGAGATATGAGCGTAGGACCCATAGTTAGACCTTGGAGCAATCCAAGGCATTAAAGGGATCTTCATCTATCAGCAGGGCATCCTAGGGAGAGTCTTCTTCAAAGAAGGAAAAGAGAGAGAAGCTCTTTGACAATTAGGATGTCTTACACAAGATGTGGTTTTTTGTATGCCTATATGACAATTTATACATTTTTGGCATTGTATATGCATATATGACATTCACCTAACAGTAGATACTATGTTGGTAGATGCAATTTTTTTTATGCCTATCATATAAATCTATGTATCTGACATTGTACATGTGCATATATGATTTTTTAGAGTTTTCATTTGAATTATGTTAATCTATCTAATTTATATTCAGTTTTAATTTAGAATGTTATTGTATAGTGTTTTTTTGATCTTCCAAACTATTATTTATCAGATCTAATATTTAATGGTGTACACAAATGAGGATTAAAAAATGTTTTTTTCAATGCTATACATCTCAGATCTCCCATATTTTTTTAAATTAAAATTTTTATTTGATTGTGTGTAGTGGAAATGAATATTAACACTCTTAACTATTTTGCATTTGTCATCACCTATTTACAAATTTTCAACTCATCATTAACATAATTTGATTTCACTTAAAACCCATACCCAATCATTTTCATACTTGTATAATTTAAAGACATAAAATCATTCATAAATCCGTAAAAAAATTTCACTTGGATACCTATACCTTCAAGTTACCTTATCTTTCACCTTCACTTAGCTCTAATACCTTTTTAACTAGATTTTCTTGAAACTAGGCCTACTACTCATATGCCTTCTATGATTCTTGTTCCTTCATATTTTCCCTCACCTCTCGAGTAATCTCTATCAATACCCCTTCTACACTCAACTCTTTTTGGAAACCATGACCATGTACATGGTTTACTTCATATTTTTAGCTTTATCTTTGATAAAATTATAAGATGAATTTCTACCTAACCTTGACTATAATGTCTTTATTCTAATAAAAAATTAACTTAATAACTTAAAACAAAATATTCATTCATGAGACAATGATCCATCTTTGGCCAAAACCCTTTATCATCCCTTAATACCACCTAATGCACAATTTGCTCTTATATGTTTAATAAGGCTATGAAATTACTATTCATATACTCTAATATCATAAAGAATTTCAACCTCACTTATCCACTCTTTTTATCAACTCGATTCAAAATCCACTCTCAAATAATCTTCTTTTAAACTAGTTAAGTATCATTAGGTCTACTCTTAACTAGTCACCAATCTCTCAGATCTACTCTCCTTCCTTTGAAAAATTATTATTTAAGACACTTTGGATAGGTCTTAGGAAAACTAAAGGATTTATATATGTTTCAAAACATACAATAAATCAACCAATTATAGGTCTCTAATAGATTGAACTCTCATTCTCAAATTCTATCTTTTTAAGTTTCTAGGTCTCTAGACCTAGTTGTTGCTCCAATAGGTAAATTTATTAAAATAGAGTTTTTAGATATTAAAAATTATATTTATAATATTATTTTATTTATTTTAACATTTTATAACCCTTATCCAATTTTATATAACTCAAATCAACCAAAAACTCATCTTACCTTATGCACAACTTTCTCAAAAAGGTCTTCTATAGGTGTACATAAAAATAGTCTTTTGTACCTACAATTTAAAACCTCTTATCAACCCAATGATACTTTGGATAAGATATAAGATCATTTCCCCTACTTATCCTAAAGTTTAAAACCTTATTATTTAATCTTTTGAGTTTTATAGGTGTTTTACTCATGAAATCTTTACTTCAAATTTACTCAAAATTTTTGTGCGCTGAGAGTTTAGCTAATACTATTGTAAACATAGATTCTACATGTATTTGGTGATGATCCTACATCACCTTTTATATCTTACAACCTACCATTTTTTCATTCACTCTTCACACTCTCTCACTATAAATTCCCTAGGCTTGGTTATGCCTAGATGCCTTCCTCTTATTTAATACTTTCAAGAACATTTCCTCTATCTCTTATATCCACCTATCCAACCTTCATTCAACCCACTCAATCTAGTTTAAAATTCCTCCAAAATCCTTTAAACTTTATTTAACTTTTTACATTCAAGGTATATTTGGACTAATAGGCCTAATGCATGTTCTTGAGACTGGTTTCTGACCATTCAACACCTCACTCTTTTAGCACCTTCAACACCTCACTCCTGACATTATATTACGTTATAGGCTTATCCCTTAAAGGTGTTAGGCATCTTAAAAATGATATTTGAAAATATCACAAACATATTATATCCTTAAAATCACCTTGAACACTTAAAATACACTTTCATGTAAAAGTGGGTGAGAAAATGGAGAGAGGAACACAAAAACACTGACAATAAATGTTGTCAAAGTTTATGTTATGGTTGCAAAAATTTATTTCTAATGATTTTTGACTAAAAAAAGACACTTCCAATACATTCAAGGGGGTATATAACATCTAGGACCATATTATTGGCCTCCCATTAGGCCCAATCGACAAACCCACCATCCATTTTGGCCTCAAGAACACCCTTCCCAATACAAGAAAAATGCAAATTTTTAACCTAAGTTCAAACATGCATAAAATGAAACTTGTAATTCATTTTAATTAACCATTATATCCTTCTCCTACCTATTTATTCCCTCTAATCACACTCCATATTACTCAGGTAGAATATTGTGTATCAATCCATTGGATACATTATAGTGATGGGTCTAAAATTACAACATTTTGGCATTGAATACGTAACTTTTGGAGCTCCAACTGCCATTTCTACCTCTGGGACCTCTATTTGAGAATTTATCACTTCAATCACATCTAGATAGGAAAATTAAACATTATCACACTTCCATGATGTTCAAATCCACATAAAAGTGTATTTTCACTATCGTTTAAGAGCATAGAAACACTGACAACAAATGCTATCAAAGTTTAAGTTGTGATTGTAGAACTCTGGTTATGATACCTTCTTATTAAAGAAAAACAATAAAAACACATTTAAGAGGGGAGGATAATGTCTAATACTAGGTTCTTGGCCTTTCATCATGCTTGATTGACAAACCCTCCACTCATTATGGCGTTAAGAATGCCCTTCCCAATACAAGAAAAATGCAATTTTTAGCCTAAGTTCAAACATGCACAAAAATAAATATGTAAGTCATTTACATTAACCATTGTATCCCTAAAAATACCCATTTAATCCCTCTAATATCAAACCAGAGAACTTAGGTGGAACCTTCTATAACAATCTGTTGGACAAGTTATAGTGACAAGTTTAAAAATGTAACTTTTTTGGCATTGAATAGGCAACTTCTTGAGCTTCAATTGCCATTTCTACTTTTGGGAACTCCACTTGAGAATATATCACTTTTATCACATCTATATAGGAAAATTACACATTATATCATCACCACAACATTTAAATCCACCCAAAAGTGATTTTCACTACCATTCAAGAGCATAGCAACACTGATAATAAATGTTATCAAAGTTTAAGTTATGATTGTAAAACTCTGATTCTGATGCTTTCGAAAAGAAATGACCCTACCAAAATGTTATGGGGTGGATAATGTATATTAATAGGTTCTTGGCCTCCCATCAAGCCTGATTGACAAACCCACACCTATTCTAGCCTTAAGAATGCCCTTTCCAATACAAAAAATGCATTTTTAAAGCCTAAGTTCAAACATGCATAAAATGAAACATGTAAGTTATTTTTATGAATCATTAGGTCCCTCCCTTTCCTATTTAATCATTATAATCTCACCCTAGATCACTAAGGTGGAACCTTCTATATCAATCCATTGGACAAGTTGCAGTGGTAGGTTTAAAAATATAACTTTTTGGCATTAAATAGGCAACTTCTTGAGATCTAACTACCATTTATGTCTGTATGACCTCTAATTGAGAATATATCACTTTTATCACATCTTGATAGGAAAATTACACATTATCACATCACCACAACATTTAAATCCACTTGACTACCGTTTAGGAGCATAGAAACATTGACAAATGTTGTCAAAGTTTAAGTTATGGTTGCATAACTTTGGTTTTGATGCTTATTGATAAAAAAAGGACACTACCAACACATTTTAGGGGGTGTATTATGTATAGGAATAGGTTTTTGGCCTCTCATCATGACCGATCAACAAACCCAACACCCATTCTGGCCTCAAGAACATCCTTCCCAATACAATAAAAATGTAATTTTTTAGACTAAGTTTAAACATGCATAAAATTAAACTTGTAAGTCACTTACATAAACTATTAGATCCTTTTCCTATATATTTAATTCATCTAATTTCACCCCAAAGCACTCAGGTGAAACCTTCGAGAATAATCCATTAGACAAGTTGTAGTGATAAGTTCAAAAATGCAACTTTTTAGCATTGAGTAAGCAACTTCTTGAGTTCCAACTACCATTTCTACCTTTGGGACCTCCAATTCAGAATGTATCACTTTGATCACATCTAGATAGGTAAATTACATTTTATCACATTGCCATAATGTTCAAATCGACATAGAAGTGCATTTTCACTATCATTTAAGAGCAAAAAATAACTGATAACAAATGTTGTCAAAGTTTAAGTTATGGTTGCAAAAATATGGTTCTAATGCTTCCTAACCAAAAATTAACACTTTCAACACCCTCTAAGGGGCATATAATGTCTAAGAATAGGTTTTTGGCCTCCCATCAGGCTCGATTGATAGACCTACCACATATTTCAACCTCAAGAATGCCTTTCCCAATATAAAAAAAATGCAATTTTTAAGCCTAAGTTCAAACACACATAAAATAAAATGTGCAAGTATTTATGTGAATTATTATGTCCCTCCCTTACCTCTTTAATCCCTCTAATCACACCCTAGAGTACTCAAGTTAAACCTTCAAGAGCAATCCATTGGATAAGTTACAGTGTCAGGTCCAAAAATGTAACTTTTTACCATTAAATAGGCAACTTCTTGAGCTCTAATTACCATTTCTATGTTTGGGGCCTCCACTTGAGAATACATTGCTTCGATCACATCTAGATAGGTAAATTTGAATAGTGAAATATCTTCATGTGCATTTCAAACTCTTTAAACAATCAATGATCTAAATTTTTTATAGGATATCATTAAACCAAGTTCCAATGACTACTACTGACCTAGTTGGATAGTCAATGTTTTCTCCATCTATAACCAGGAAAGTCAATTTTTTCTCTCTATACACATTGACACAAGTAGTAATCAATTCTCTCTTCATTATCCTCATCTGCTATAATTTCAAAAACATGCCTTGTATCACAAAAAACTATTTTTCATGACAACATGAATATATATATATATATATATATATATATATATATATATATATATATATATATATATATATATATATATAATGAGAATAAATTATACATAATAAAAAATATTCTATCTAGTTGCACTAGATCAGATACATGGTCAAAGTCATTTGATGATGTCATATTTATAAGTTACAATGTTTTTAAAACCTGATAGTTATTGATTGGAATTAGAGGTTTAGAACTCCAATCATCCACCCACTATTGTAACTCACACTCAATATAAATAGAGTCCACACATACAGAATAAAAATATGTCAAGTGTCTTATATGAATAATATAATAACTTGCATTTGAGCTACAAAATGAGTAGAGTTCACTTTAACCCATTAGAGTCATATAATCCTCATACTTTGCCAAGTGTTCTTCCTCCATTAACCAAAAATGTCTAAAAAGAGTAGAATTTGGTTGAGCACCATGATACATGTTCTCATTATACCATTCAACCACAATTTTTGCATTTATCAAATGAACACCCTCTTTAAATTTTAGCTCCTCCCTTGAAATAGCTCTTTTTACACATGCTCCAACACCATCATGCTCCCCTTTTCCATGGCTAGCCTCATTGAAACTTTAGATATGTTCTACACTAGTGGTAATGTGCATCCTATTCAACCAATAAATTATCCATGTATTTTTAAATTGTGATGTACAATTGTCTAACCAAATGTTATGTTGATTAAAATTAATGTTCCTCTAACTCAACTATTCATATAACTTATGAAAACAACCTTGTACATACTCTGAATAATGTGATCGATCATCGATGATATAGAAATGGTACTCCCTTAATATTTTTTATTATTTTTTTGTACTATCAGGTGCATGTATGAATGCTATATACACAAATATGATAACTTGTGATAAGTTGTAATATTGTGATTAAACTTCCCTTTAGGGTTTGAATGTGTAATTTTTAGCAAAGTTAACTACTAAAATAAATAAACCAAGTGGAAATGTATTCTTGCTTATATTTAAATGTTCATCCAACCATCTAGCCCTATGTGTGTGCCTTGCATACTCATAAACAATTTTATCTCTAAATTTGACCAAAAATTCAAAAACAAGAATCTTTTTGTAACAATCTCACACCTTTTAGATTCTTTATCATCTTTTACTTGATAAGTCATTGATTTATATTTGCTTAAACTAACTAATTCCTATCCAATTCCACTTATACTCTCCTCATGGATATATTTTTATTATTTTGGTAATTCACCACAAATACTACAATTTCCATTTAAACATGATTTGTTATAAAATAATTATCTATCCAATCTTTTACAAAAGTGGTTAGAATAAATTCCCTAGCTAATTTTGGTGGCAATTCAATGTCACACTCTTTAAAAATGTTGTTAGTATGTAAAGTACAATGAATATGGTAAAAACATCATAGTGCATTGAAAATTCAACATGTTTCCTACAACAAGTGGTGCATGTGTGATTTATTTTTATATAAAAAGGTTTGGCCATCTCAAAATATCTTTAACAAATTGAAATTTGTGGATGTTTTTCCAAAAACTTAGAGTACAATTATGTTTAAGTCATATCCAAGAAATATTTTATATGTGGTTCATGGTTAGGAGTACCAACTCTTCTTTTAATTACATCTCTTGTATTGGGCAAAACTCTATTATTGTCTTTCCAAAATTGAGCAACAAACTCTTTGAGAGTATCGGCTATAGCCTTGTCTTTTCATGGAATTCTTCTAGAGAATGCCTAGAGCTCATTGGTATTAGGTTCATTAAGTATTTCACATATTTCAATTTCTTTCATTAATGTTTTTCTATTTATATTAAGTATTCGGCTTGTTTTTGAAAGCATTCATTTTTTCCTTGTTTGGTCAGTTATTGCACAAGTTGTAAGTATATGTCAGGAAACATTACAATTTTAGGTGCATGATTTTGGGCCTATAGTATGATATGCATCATATAGATTTTCAATAATTTTATTTTTTTCATCATCCATGTTAGATGTTCTTAGTCCTAATGTGTATATTATAGGTCTCATCTTAATCAATTCTATCAATGAAACAAATAATTGACATCTTTGACTATCATAATCCAAGTTATGAAAGAAACCATCCCAAGTTTATTGAGCCAGTCTTCTTCAATGGTGATCATATATTTTTTTATGTATTGGTTCTAAAATATTTTCATAGACTTTAATTAAGTACTTATCTTTTCTATGCACAATTCTTAGAGGTGTTTTTAATGGTAGAATTTATTGAGAGGGTGTTTCAAAATCATTATTACTTTCATTATTTAGATGTGGGAATAATTTTTTTTCATTGTTTATTTCTTCATTATATATTTACATGAAATTTTATTGATTTAAAATTTCATCATTATTTGTTTCCATCAATTTTTCTTCATTCATGGGGGGTGAAGCATCATACATAGACTCATCATCAACAAAATAAAAAAATATAACTTTGAATGTAAACTTCTAACATTATCTAATTCATTATTTTCAATTATAGTATTATTATTTTCATTATGGTCAAATTCATTATCATCAATTTTATCATTATTTAATTCATTACTGCTAATTAGCTCACTATCTATGGTATTTGGTTTATCAAGATTAGGGTTTGTACCTTGTCTACCACAAATTTTTTGCATTTGTATATTGTGTTTCTATCTAAAATCTTCTAATTCCTTTGGTGTTTTATTATTCAACATATTCCTCTTCCTCAAACTTGATCCATCACCCATCAAGGACAATTGATAGCTTTTCAAAGGTGGGGTCAAAAGTACATAGGTCCCATAGAGAATGTTTTCGGGGACAAAATTCTTGATTTGGGTTAAAAATAGATGTTGAAAGTGAGCTTAGTCTATATTAATAATAACATGATCATGTTATCCAATAATGTGATTACATTATTCTTAATACTCAAGTCGGGATAAACATAGACATTGAGAAGCAAGTTTTATCTATATTAGAAATAAAATGATCACATTATTTAATAATGTGATCATGTTATACTTAATATAGATTAGGGATTAGGAATTAAGGAATTATTACATATGTTTTAGGTATTATAGATTAGGGCATTAGGTCATAGGGCTTATAATTTATGTTTTAGGGTTTAGGGATTAGGGATTAGGACATGTAGGGTTTAGGTTTAAGGGTGTATATAAGATCTAATCACTCCATGCCATGTGAACATAATTATTAATACAAAGGATGTTAATTGGGACTAAATAAATTATTAAATATGGAAATTTTATGGTTTACAATTTAGGATATAGTGTTTAGGGTTTAGGGTATAAAGGGTTAATCACAAAGATAATTGAGGATAATTTGAATCACTTGGAACCATATGTGACTGTATAATATGTTTTTAGGTTGTTATTATACCATATGTTATCATGAAGATTGAGTGAATTAGTCAAATGGGGCAATCAATCATCCAATTTAGGCTAAAGGGAGCCCTTTGAACTTAATTCTTAGTCTAAATGATGTTAAATTAGGCTAAAAGGATTTGTTTAGGGTTTATAGAGTTTATATTTATGGTTTAAATTTTATGTATTAGGGTATATATGTTACAATTATGAAGGTGATTGGGGAAAATTTGAGCTCCTTGAACCGATATTTATGAGTAAAGAATGTGATTTTGTGCTCAATTAGCCCCCACATCATTACAGATTGAGGCAATTAAGTCAATTGTGGTTTAATGAGTGATGAATTTTTTTTCAAGTTCATCCTTGTGAACCTCATTCTTACTATATATAAAGGATATTAATTGGGGCTAAATTTATTGGTTTAAGGTCTACAATTTAAAGGGTTTGGGGGGCTTATGGCTTAGGCTTTAAGGTAAATGGTACAGGGTTTAGGGTTTAATTTAAATGGTACATGGTTTAAGGTTTAATATATTAGATATAGGGTCCAATTACTAAGGTAATTAAAGAAAAATTTAGCTACTTATTTAACTATTTGTAAAATTTATCTTCATGTTTGCATTTTTGATAAAAGTAGGGTTTATTAAGCCATACATGTTGCATACATTATACAATTGATTGAGCCATACATTTGGTTTAGGGGATCAATTTTTCACAAATCATGCCCCTAATTACATAAATTAACTAATTAGATCAATTCATGATAGAATCAAACTTTTAATTTTACCCTAAATCATATCTTGCTTTTGAAAGGTTTCAATTGGCCTCAAATGCCTCCTTGATTAAATTAATCAACTCTTTGGTTAATTATATATAACATGACATTATGGTTAATTTAAATCTAAATCACATCATATAAAATTTAAAATAGGTTCATGTAGCTCATTTTGACCCTAATTACCTCCATAATTGAACTAATCAACATTTGCATTCATTAGCTGATGACTTCAAGTTTATTGAGCTCAAAACCAAATTCTATACATGTAAAACTTACATATAAATAAATAATGTTTATTTGATTCAATTGAGATAATGAAATTGGAGCTGATCAACCCCCAAATCGCATTTTATAGTCATGTAATTAGGTTGAAGAGGCTCAAAATAACCCCAATTTACTTCATATGCATAGCTAGATTGGTAATCCAAAGGCTAAGTTTTGGCCATAGGTTTAAAAAATTCATTTTATGACATCTCATGATAAAGTTAGTTATATCATAAGGCATGTATATTTTTGGCATGTAGTGGGTATTGGGGCATTTTGATTACAATTTATGTTTTAGGGTTTAAGGATTAGGTATTATGACATAGAGTTTAGGTTTAAGAGTGTATATAAGTTCTAATAGCTCTATGTCATGTGAACCTAATTCTTACTAAAAAGGATGTTAATTGGGAATAAATAAATTGGTAAATATGGAAAGTTTATGGTTTATAATCTAGGGTATAATGTTTAGGGTTTAGGGTTTAGGTTTTAATGTATGTATGGTTTTGGGTACATAGGGTCAATCACAAATATAATTGAGGACAATTTGAATCACTTGGACCCATTTTTGACTATAGAATGTCTTTTTGGGTTGTCATTATACCCCATGTCATCATGAATATTGAGTGAATTAGTTAAATGGGGCAATCAGTCATGTGATTTAGGCCAAACTAAGCCTTGTGAACTTAATTCTTAGTCTAAATGATGTTAATTTGGGCTAAAATGATTGGTTTAGGGTTTAAAGAGTTTATATTTATGGTTTAGATTTTAAGGATTAGGAACTTTAGGGATTAGGGATTAGGGTATAGGTTTTAGGGTATATAAGGTATAATCATGAAGGAAATTGGGGTAAATTTGAGCTCTTTAAACCTAGATATGTGAGTAAAGAATATGATTTTGGGCTCAATTAGCCCCCACATCATCACATATTGAGCCAATTAAGTCAATTATTATAATGAGTGATGTGATTTTGACCAAGTTCATCCTTGTGAACCTAATTATTACTATATATAAAGGATGTTAATTGGGGATAAATTTATTGGTTTAGATTTTAGGGTTTACAATTTAAAGGGTTTGGGGTTTAGGGCTGATGGCTTAGGGTTTAATGTAAATGGTAGAGGGTTTAAGGTTTAAGCTAAATGGTATAGGGTTTAGGGTTTAAGATATCAAATATGGGGTGTAATCACTAAGGTAATTAAAGAGAATTTGAGATATTTTTTCACCTATTTATGATAGTTAACTTCATGTTTATATTTTTGATAAAAGTAGGGTTAGTTAAGCCATACATGTTGCGTACATTATATAATTTATTGATCCATAAATTTGGTTTAGGGGCTCAATTTTGCCCAAATCATGTCCCTAATTACACAAATTGACTAATTGGATCAATTCATGATAGAATCAAACTTAATTTTTTGCAAATCATATCTTTCTTTTGAAGGGATTCAAATTGGCCTTAAATACCTCCTCAATTAAATGAATCAACTCTTTGGTTGATTATATATGACATGGAATTAGGGTTAATTTCACTCCAAATCACATTGAATATATAATTTAAAATAGGTTCATGTGTCTCATTTTGATCCTAATTACATCCATAATTAAACTAATCAACATTTGCATTCATTAGTGATGACTTCAAGTTTATTGATCTCAAAGCCACATTATATACATGTAGAACTTGCATATAAATAAATAATGTTTCTTTGCTTCAATCAAGCTAATGAAATTTTATCTGATCAACCCCCAAATCACATTTTATAGTCATGTAATTAGGTTTAAGGGGATCAAAATAACTCTAATTTACTTTAGATGTATAGCTAGATTGGTACTCCAAAGGCTAAGTTTTGGCCATAGGTTTAAAAAATGCATTTTATGACATATTGTGATAAAATCAATTATATCATAAAATGTATAATGAGTTACACCTTAAAATAAAGTAATTATAAGTAGTAAAGTCAACATATTAAAATGCCCATAATTTTTTTGAAGTCTAATGTTATACCATGGTACCTTAATTCACTATCCATGGTAAGGGACCTTTCTTGTATCACATGAAATAATACCACTATTAGGGAGATAAATAACATATAATATCATATATAAAATTTAATATCTAGATTAAATTTGGTTTTTTGGGTGTAATGAATATATAATATGATTTCATTATTAACTAATGTGATTGCATTACTAACATGGTGACTAATGTGATCGTGTTATTAACACAATTGTGCTATTTGAATTTTAATTTAAACACCAAGCCTTTTAGCTTGAGAATGGATTATATTCCCAATCTAAAGGCTTGGGACCTATCAATCTACAACTGAGTTTGAGAGTATTGATAAAAAACAATAAAATTAAAACTGGATCACCAAATACACTATGAATTTCAATGGTAAAATTTTAAAACTTAATACCCTCGCAATGAGCACGCTCTCCTCTTTTTGAAAATATGTCTTTTATAATTTTTGGACTAATATAAGGTTTCAAACTATGTTTATTTCTAACTATACCTTTTTTTAGGCCACTACATACTACAAACATACATGCCTATACATGTTCATGTAATTTATCTTTCGTTGATCTAAGTGCAAAAAAATTTATATGGTCATAAACAAGGCCTAATTATACACACATTAAAAAAAATGATTTTCATTTTTTTAGCTAGTTAGACGTGCTACACAGATGGATATCCATTTTTTAATCATTTTTCAAGATCTATTTAGTTTAAAAATTCATTAAATAAGTATTCATTAAAAAATTATAAAAAATTATAGGTCACAAACTAGAGGATCTTATCTAAATTTTCACTAAAGTGTTTAAAAAAAATTAAATGCTGCTCAAAAAATGGTGCACCACATGATAGTCTATCTACTCTATTCTATTAAAAAATAGGAGTTTCTCTTCAAATTTTAGATTTTTGACCTAGTTAGACTTAACCATTTAAAAAAAAAGTGTTTTGAAAACTAGATTCGAAATTCTACATTTCATGTTCTTACAATATCTTCAAATTTGGATTTTAGGTATCTCAAATTATCTACAAAATTTTAGATTTAGGAAAATCATGTCCATGGGTAGGCCACTTTTTGTCCCCCAACTTTGTGCACTTACCCATGCATATATATTGTTTTAGTGCTATTACAGGTGTTAAAAAAAGGTCTAGGTTGATCCTAGGTGGTATAAGATTTAAATATATATTTATTGGTCTAAAAATGAGGGAAAGTACAATAAAACCAAATTTGGGACTCTAGTGCCATGTGGCCCTATTGTCTTTATTATGGTGCTATTGTCCAGGTGGTAGAACTTGAGACATTAAGGGCTAGGATGTCAAAATGAGGGTCTAAAACTACTTTATAGATGTCTAGGGATGCATGTGGCCCACAAAAAGGTTGGATAAGTGTAAAAATAGGCCTTAAGATATGTCTAGGGCTAAACTATGGATAGGTGGTCTCAAGTATCACTCTTAGCACACAAGTTTCATTTTTAGGTGATTACATTTGACTCCCATTTATTATAGAAATGTAACAAAGCAAAATGACTAGGATAAAGTAAAAAGAAGCATACCTAGACTTACCTGAGAGGTAAAGCTCATGATCCTAGATCTTAGTATGTGAAACATGCTCCATTGCATGTCTTACAAATGAAATGTTCCTAGATTAGTCCTTACTTAAGAGATATCAAAAGAGAAGATAAAACTAAGTAAAGAAGTAAAACTAAGTAAAGAGATAAAATTGAGTAAAGGGATAAGAGAGAGGAAATTAATGAATACACCTCATTAGGTACGTGAACCAATGCACAAATTTGGTGACAACCTATGTGTCTGAATTTATATAGTGATCAATTGGTGAATAAATTGGATCGAGTTTATGGCTTGCTCAATCCCCATGTGTGGGTGGCTTTATAGCTCAATCTGGTTTTGACTCCATCATTGCCCACCCCTAATTAGTGGATGATGACTTGTGAATAACTTGGATCAAACTGATGCTATGTCCAACCCTTTCATGTAGGTGGCTCAAGAACTCAAATAGACTATGACTCCATCATTGTCTACCCATGTGTAGTAGATTCATCTAAAACTAAAAATTGCATGATGTAACTAGAAATATCTAATTGGAGATGTCTAACTAGAGATATATAAGTAGAAGTGTCAACTTTGTGGCCACTTGGGTATATTATGTAGCTTTGAGCCACTTAAAAATTCCAACCACTATAGATGGAGTAAGGCATGAATCTGGTATGTAACTGAGAACATGGTGTCTAATGTATACAACATAAAGAATGACATGGATTTTTACATTCCATCTAATCAACTGGTGTATAAGTGAGCATACAAAAATAATGTGTCACACACATGCCCCCAAATCTGATATCTAAGCATATGGATTATGGATTGAGTTGTAATAATATGCATATGAGTATTTGAACTAAAATGGGAATGATCATATTGCACCTGATGCCCCTAATCTAAGCAAATTGGTATAAATATGAGCTAAACTAGTATGGATATGAGCTAAACTGAGCTAAAAATGATAAACTATAACTAAATTTGTGCAAAACCTAGACTATACCTATTGTACTTTTTTGGCCAATATAGATTTTTTTTAAAACTAAGGATACTAGACAATAGCTCCATAACTTGGATAGTAGAACCATATCTTAGATAGTAGCACCATGTGGCTCTAGTGTCCCAATTTGGGTACAAATGTTTGGCTATTCTAATTTTTGTGTAACTATAACTTATCTCTGTGTCATTATTTCTCACTATGTTTAGTTTTTGTAATATGAGTTTGTGTGCTTAAAATTATACTCGAGTGCATTTTGATAGCTTGATCTCTGTGACAAACTCATGTGAATACACCCTCTTTTGAGGGGAGTTGTTAAGCCTATGTAAGAACTTTCATCAAAATAAAAATCTTCAAAATGTGTGTTAGTCAAAGCATATATGATATATGTATAATAAAATAGTATAATGTGTATACATAAATCAAAATGTAAGATAATGTGAACATACGTTTGTAATGTGTAATGTATGTTAGATCTAGTATTCACAAGGTTGTCAAGATAGATATAACAATGCATGTGAATAACAAATTTGAGTAATAACTAAGTAGCTACCTAATAGGATGGGGTATGATGTCCATTATAACACCCAAGTAGGAAGGGGAGATGCATGAGGTCCCTCATGGCATCTAAGAACTGGAATGTGTAACAAATAAGAGACAAGTGGCATAACCATGATGCATTCAAGAAATCATACATACAACACACATGAGGCACTCAAATTAGGCCAATAGGCCATAAGACAAGGGATATGAGAATATATCACTAAATCTAAGAAGGAAAGACATACAAGGGCATGTTCAAATGTCCACATACATAAAAAACAAGCAAGTTTACATAGATCCACATATAAGGACATGTTCAAATGTCTGTATACACAATTAAAAAATAACATACAAGGACATGGGCACATGTCCAAAACATACATATAATGAAAAGAAGTGGCATAGAGCCATAGAGTAATGGCATATTTAAATGCCCTCGAATAGATGAAAAATAGAGACATAATAAATTCTAATCTATAAATGAAAGGATGCATGAACATGTAATACAAATCTTTATAATAATTAAGATATCCTGATTATCCTTGATTTACATCTTTTAAGCAATATTGATTTTGTCAAAATATCTTGATTCTCCTTTATTTACCTCTTATAAGCAACGTGAATTCTTGCATGAACTTCTTTGATTCCTCTAGGTTGAGAGGCATCGGGTCTTATTGAAACATAAATTTATGTATTTATTTCAATAAAAAGTATATAAATTTAAACCACACATGAGACATAACACTTTAGATCTATCCTTGATCATCTAAGTTTCCTTGAATAGGAAACCCATCTATAAAAAAGTTATAACAAAGATTCATGTTATAAAATCACCTTGAAACCAATTTTGAAAGGAATTTTTTGTAGGGCATCTACACAAACATGAACAATGGTTTCTTATTTTCCATAGAATCTATAATACCTACCTTATGAAACCTTTCCTTGGCTATCAATCTAGTGTCCATGGTAGGAGGTCAACCATTTCAAAAAACTACCCATTCCACATAGTTTTTTCCACTATAGTTTAAGATTCTTCACCCCCAACTTATTTTAGAATCATGGAACAAATAATGATGTGTGTATCACTAATTCATAGGCATCCTTTATATGATTCATATTTTGTATTTACTTTAGTCTTGGAGAGGTTCAAGATGTAACTAACAATTTTGATGACTCCCTCCTCTTGGGGGTTTGAGGATTTAGAAAGGTTTATAGAGGAGAACTTAGGGATGGCATCAAAGTTGTAGTGAAGAGAGAAAATCCACAATATTTTTAAGGTTACCACGAGTTTAGGAATGAGATAGGTATTCTATGTAGATTGAGGCACAAAAGTTTGGTGTCCTTGATAGGCTACTATGATTAAAATTCTGAAATGTGTCTTGTTTATGACTATGTCCCCAATAACACAATCCAGAAGCATCTCTATGAAAAGGACCTTAACAACATTGTTATATCATGGAATTAGAGGCTAGAGATATGCATTAGTCCAACAAAGGGCCTTGACTATCTTCACTCAGGAGCATTTTAGATAATCATGCATTATGATGTGAAGAGTACCAATATTCTTCTAGATGAAAATTTGGTTGCCAAGGTTTTTGATTTTGGGATTTTTGAAATAGTGGCCAAAATTGAATCGAGTCATGTAACCACTACCATCGAAGAGAGATATGGATATATATATCCTCAGTATTTATTTAGGCTGATTATTACTAAGAAATCTGATGTCTATTCATTTGGAGTGGTGTTTTTTGAAGTGTTATGTGCTAATCCTATTGTTATGAATATAAATCTATTTGACTTTGCTTTGGAGTATACAAGAGAAGGTATCCTAGAACATATAATTGACCCAATTTTAATAGGTGACATAACCTTATATTCATTTGAAAATATTACATAGATGGGGAACAAGTGTTTTACATCAAAAGGTGATGAGAGGCCTTCCATGGTAGATGTGGTATGGCACTTGGAGTTTGCCCTACAATTACATGACACTGCTTAAGGGGAAACTATTTATGGTCTTATTAATTTGAGATGAAAACATGAAATTGAATAAAAATGTACATTAGATTCAGGTTGCAAATTGGTCATAAAGAGGGAAGAAGAGCAGTGTTGATGCATCTACCTAATAAATTTTTAAAAAAATGTATTTTGAGTTTTTTTTTTAAAATTAAAGGATGAGGTATATAAATAATCAATATTTTTCAATTAAGTGTCAAGGAATTGTACTTGAGTGTGTGGTAAAAGTAATTGTGATTTATTATTATTGATATTTATTAAACTATAATGTTTTCAATAATGTAATTTATTTTATTAAGAAATTTGATGTTATTAGTCCCTGCTAAGGTAGGGTACTAATGTTTTCACTTTTTAATTAGTTATCTTAGCTTCAGTCAATCATTTATTTTAAATGTATATGATTTTAATAATTGTAATTTTTCTAATGTTTATATATAAAAATTTGAAATATTCCCAGGGGTGTTATTTGGGAATATTTCAAAATTTATATATAAAAAAATTTGGGTAAACTTTGTTATTTATTGTAGTCATACAATGGTTGCACTTTCATCACTAGTCCATTTATTTTAAGCTTTCTTATTTGTATAAACTGGTGTAGGTTAACATAGTCTTACAAATATGAAATACTACATCGATTACAAACTTCATTTATAGCTTGCAGACTAGCACTAAACAACATACAATATGTTTTTATAGGATTCTACATGGCATTTAAAGGCTTGAGAGTCTAGTCCAAAAAAGATAGAAGTAAAAAACCCACCTTAATAGGTTGATCTCCAATATTAAAATGATGACAAAGTCTCAGGTTCAAATCTTGAATGCACATAATATATTTAATATTATTAAACATATTTCCAAATAATCAAGATTTTTTAAATCTATTTTGTGACTATGACTGTCCTTGTAAACTTCACATAAGTATATACTTAAATTTTATTGTAAAATATTTATGGGTAAGAGTGAGATATGAAGAGACATTTACTTTTTAATTAGTCATTTTAGCTTCAACCAATCATTTTTTACAAAACAAATATGATTTTAATAATTGTAATTTTTTTCTAAAGTTTTTTCATATAAATTTGGAATATTCCTAGGGGTATTTAGGAATATTCCAAAATTTATATGAAAAACTTTGGGTAAATATTTTTATTTATTTCATTCATACAATAATGATGCTTCCATCACTAGCCCATTTATTTTATGTTTTCTTATTTGTACAGATTGGTACATGTTTGCATGGTCATATAAATGTGGAATGTTGTGTTAATTGTAGCCTTAATTGCCAGCATGTGGACTAGCATTAAGCAACATATAGTATGTTTTTATAGGATTCCATGTGGAATTAACTCACTCTCTTATATCCCCAAAGGCAAGTGAAGTATGTATTATATTTCATTATTTTAAAAGGTTTTATGTTGATTAGTGATAACCTGCTAGCCCAAGGATTTTATGGCACTTATAAATTTCTAAAAAGGACTCCCAGGTGAGCAGAAGGTCAATATAATTTTAAGTGTCACAATCCCACTCACTTGACAAGTAGCAAATTGAGGTTTAATTTACAATATTCTTAGGATTAGTGGAATAGTGATAATTTTCCACTTGTCATAATCTCACTCACCCAATAATTAGCATATTAAAGTTTACTATACGAAAGTCTCAAGGCTAATGGAGTGTTGACAACCATCCATGTCTCATGATCTTACATAACTATCAATGTCAAATTAGTATGAGAAGATTCTAAGTCTCTTGGGCAAGTGAAGCATCTATATGTCACCATGTATCATCATCTTGCTCACCCAAGCCCTATATAGTAAATGAAAGGGGTACAACACTCTCAATATGTCAACAACACAACAACCCTCCACATGCTATAATATTGCAAGCTCAAGGTAGTAAGAAACAAGTATCAGTAAATAAATAAGCTAGACAATAGTAATATAATACTTTTTTAGGAAACAAAATATCACCAAGTGTCAAATAGAGATGACAAAGCACTCAGATCAAAATAAAAAAAATGCCTAACACTAAGGACCATAAAAGGGGATGACACTTCACCAAGCAAATTTAGAATATGAAAATAAAGGAAATCAAAGAAAGATAGGGCCATTGGTGCCACTAATCCACATAAATTAGGTAACTAAGTGCATTCAATTTAGTAGAGGTAAAGAATTCAAAATTAATATATGTAATCAATGAAGTCAATAAAAAATACATTACCATATAATGAGTAGTTGCTAGCCCTAATTCAATCTCTATTATGACCAGAGCTCTTAAGTGCAAAAAAATGGCTTTTACTTCACACCTTCTACCACCCCCTTTACATATCCATTGCATGACCTGAACAATTCACATATACAAGGTTTGATTAGGCTACTCTCAACCATGAATTCAAACATTATTATACTATATGGGTAGAAGTTGAAGTAGTATAACCCTATGGGCCTATAGATCAGTTCTTGACTTTTACATGAAGATACAAAGAAGAACTGGTGGAAATAAAATTATTAGGCCTATCTAATGCTATGACAAAACCTGAGGTAATGTCATGCATTGACTTATTATTTTATTTATTTACAAATGGAAAGTTTTTTAGTAAAATCCTACATTTTTTCTAATGTAGTACCCTAGTAGCTTATATTAGTGGGCTTACCTTCAAAAAATACTATAGGATCCCCCTCCCTAGAATGGCCTATAATCAATCACTAGTTAATTCATGGATGTATGTAAATAATGCAACCATTAAGTTGTGGGAATGGGATGGTGACCCTAGTACCTTCATAGTCAGAGGCCCTATTTCTACTATCCCCATTGCCATCTTTAGGCTTGAAATTAGAAATATGATGGCTTTGTTAAACCAAATTTATAAGTTCCCCAATAAAATCTATGTCAATGAGGTTTAGATTCCCCTATTAGACACCATCCTCACTTCTACCAAGGTCATTGTTGGTGAGATCCTTAGTGCTAATTTGATTAGCTAAGTCCTCAATTCAACAAACATACTAGATGACAACTTCTATATGATGTCTTAACTAGTAGACACCATAATGGAGACTCTTCACTCAATTGTTGATGAAACCTTAGAGCCATCAACTAAGTATCTTAAGAACCAAATTTGTGATGAATTTAATATTCTCTATGTACACAAATTTGAGAAGAATATGACCAAAGTAATTGAGACCTTCTATCTAATGGTATACCAAGCCATTTATGGCAAGGACTACCCAAATTATCTGATTAAATCTAAATAACCATTGAAAATATTGGTGATGATTGGCTCTATTCAAACCATACGATCATCAAAATAGAGGGAACTAGGGATCCTCTTATGTATCTATCCTAGTTAGTCCTAGATAAGGTGGTATAGTAGGAAATTACAATCCAGCTAGTTGATTATGTAGATGTTAAACTAAGAAGTGTCAAATAAGAAGTTATACACACAAATCCCATCAACATTAGTAGGATCTAGTACACCAAATGGGAGTATTTCCATCTAGTGGGCAAAATTAGAACACACTATTATTTCAAGTAGGCACCTTAAAAGTAATGGGATCCAAGACACAAGTTTGTTAAAAACTCAAACAGAGTTAGGGGGAAGGTGAATATTGATTATAACCATGTACAATATCCATTTTGTGAATTATTCATGAAATCTTTGAATGATAAAGAGGTACACACAAGAATTAATAGGGTCAATATGTCCACAATGATAGTTAGGCACATGTAATATCATCCAAAAACCACCAAAAAAGAGGATAAGAGAATTAAGGTAGAGCATTGGGTTTCAAAACATCCTAAAATATCCTTCCCATAGGATGAATCCCAAGGATGAGAACATGTTGGTCCATTAGGACAAACACCTATGGGAATTGCATAGTAAATCAGCCAAGGGCCTCCTTGATATCCAATCCTAGTGGTTACCATTACAACAACCACCCTTCCTCAACCAATTGCCACTACATAGGGTCTTATAGCTATAAATCAATATGGGAGGTCATTATATATGTTTCCCTTTCCTCCACTTAATGGTGCGATAAGTGAGTTTCCCATCTTTCTTCCCTCATGTTTTTTTGGTTGGCTCCATTTATACACCTAGTACAAACTATTGCACCACCACCTCCATCAATATATCCTTCCTTTGGATAAGTATCCACTTCCCCAAGTTCACCCCTAGTAGTCATTGCTACTCCCACCTCATCAAATTCACCTATTTTACTATCAAATTCAATTGATACTATTTCAAATCTTCCAACATCAACTTTTACTTGTACTAGACCCCCATGTATATAAGAAGAAGTAGGGAGCTCCTTCATATTCTCCTCAAGGTGTTCCAATAAAGAAGACCTCATAGGAAAATTTAGAGGAAGTATTGGATAAAAGAAAAGGTTCTAAAATGACATAACCTATAGAAGTGATAGATAATGAAAAAGAGTGGTTTATCAAAGAGGAATAGGAAGATAAAATAGAAACATCAATATCTAAAACCATTAGTGAGACCATGAAAAGTGATCCCAAGGATGAACTATTATGAGAAGATACTTGGTCGAGTGACACTGAGATCCTGAAGACTAGTTTAGTCTCAACTGAATTGCTTCATGACCAAGGTAGAGACAAAGAAGATGAAATATAGTCTAAACCTCTGGCTTCTACACATGGACAATCAGTGAAACTATCTCCAACCTCAGCACCTCCTAGCACAATAATGGCACCTATAGTAATAGTTCCCCTAAGTTTTACTTCTCAAGTGGTAAGTAATAATATCCTCATTCTTTACCTATTGTTATGATTGTTATTCTATTTAGTACAATTGTTACAATATCAATTCTACAAGCCCTATTCCTAGCACCTATGATCAAAGATGTGGTACCCCCAATTGATCATCAAAAGACCCTAATAGAGTTTATTTCATGTCTGTGATGAATTATTTACAAAATTTGCTCAATACCCCTCCTACCTATTCATTTTTTCTTCCTCAAGCCCTTAGTCCTTTGGACTCAATAAACAAGTGCATTTTGAAGATTTAGTCTCCACCACCATTTTGGCTTCACCAGTTACTTCTTCCTAGCCATCCACTTAGTTGGGACCACTAATTTATCTTGTAGCCCAAACAAAATTTGACGCCATTACAACATAGAAGGGGGTAGAGAAAAAAAAGCTATTAATTGACATAATGGCCCCAAAGAAGGTCATTGGTTAGAAAAGAGCTATTCCCCCTTTCCCTAAATCGAAAACCTCTTCTCCCAAGCCCATGCTCCCTCTTGGAAATACCCATCTACCACTTGTATAAAGCAAGTAGAACCTTCATAACAACTAGCTACCTTAAACATTCTTGAATGGATCAAGAAAATTCATTGGGCAGAAGAAGGTAGGAAGGACCTAGTTATTATTTAATAGCCAATAGTCAAGTTTCATTTCAATAGATAAATGAAGACTATGAGGAATGTCAAAATGAAAACCATAATGGGTGAATACATAAGGTAGAATTGGAGAAAATAAAATATGTGTTCTCTTTAACAAAGATAATAAAATTTCTCCCCTATGATATTAACAATTAAATAGAAGACCCCTACACCGTTTTAAACTCTACGGGGTGAGTAATAAAAGAAATGGTCAATTTTTTTGATCAAGCCATGGATGTATTGCAAGGAAGAAGTACCATATAACCTCTAAAGGACATCATTATAACATGTAAGGAGCAACTCAAAAGTTGTATGACATTATCTAATTAATAAGGAGTGAAAATGAGGAATCACAACCCAAATGGGGATATTTATATGCCCTTACTGATAAGATAAATAAAATGGAGGCCAAACTCCATTTATTAATCCAAGTAGCCTAAAACAAGACTTATGACCATCTAAACATAATAATTGATTTGGATGCAGCATGGGCCTTGAACTACATAGCTTCTAGAAGAGATAACTTGATTAAATGGCATTAAGAAATGCAAAATTTAGTTCTACAACTCAAAATCTATGAGGATCAAACCATTTAAATTTTAGGGGAAATGAGAATCAATGGTGTGAGTAACCCAAGTAGGTAATGTGTCATTAGGGCCATTTTTTAATACATTCTTTAGATAACAACAAATAGTTTCAAGGCAGAGGTCGATGGTGCAACGTATAATACCCAAGATGACTTGTTGTAGTTGATAAAGTTTTCTAGAAGTAAGGTCCTTAACATAGAGACTCTCTATATGGAACTTGGGGATGCATTAAAATCATATAGAAAATTGATGTACATACTCCCCCATCTCTTCAAAATACCTCTATTATACTTTTAGGCAATTGAAATGGACTTTCAAATGAGTCACACTTTCTATTTACAAATTCAGGCGAGCAGGTAAGCATCTCCAACTACCCTACCTCTACTAGCTATTTTAGTTAAAACTATTTCTCAAACGCATGGGCTAACAACTGTAACTCTAGTTACAATTGTAAGGACTACCAGAGCCTAAGTATCAATAACTAAAATGATGTCTTCATAGATAATTTCCATTATAATTACATCTATTAATTATAATAAAATATTGTTGTAACAATTTTTATCTTTTTTGAATGATTGGCTTGAAGGATGAGGCATCCCCATCCCAAGCCTATATATACATGTATCTCCCACATTTCAAAGGAAGGAGAAATTTTGACATTCAATATAGATAAAAAATACTTCACTTTATTTTGAAAATATGTGTTGTATGACTGTCTCTTTAATTTCTATGCTATATTGATTATGTGTTTTGCTTTAATAGGTAGTTTAGTTTTTTGTTGCGCTATAGTAATTTTGAGTAGATTATGGCTATTTAGTAGGATTATGTCAATCAAGAATGTGTAGTAATAATTTTAGGGTGATAAATCTTGCTTTCATGCAACAATTTTACTAAGATATTCTTTAGATCTATGTATGATCCAGGCAATAATTTAGGCGACAATTCAGGTGACAGTTCCACCCCATTTGATGACAAAACTTCCAGGAGCCATAACTTTTGCATCGTAGCTCCAATTAACTCACTGTTTGAACTGTTGGAAAGATAAGAATGAGGAGGACATATTGAAATATAATTAAGCTCCACTTGATGAAGTTTGACCCCTGAAAACCTAATGGAAGTGCCCCAAATTTTAAATTTAGTAGTGCAGTCTAAAAATAGTAAGTTTATAAAAATAGTAATTCCTCAAATTATATATTGTTTTAAATATTTGAAGTCAAACAACTTAATCTCCATTGAGATTGGTGACCTTCCACATCCTCCCCATGCTTTCAAAATGTGTATAAATGAAGAGGTAACCCTAAATGTGAAGACAAACATCTCTTCCCAGAGATAAACATATATTTTTATTGTGATCTTGAGTAATACTACATCTCTTGTTAGAGAATTCATTATTACTATGTTATTTCTATGCTATTGAGATATTTATCAACCAAAAATTCTGAGTTTTCGATCAATGTAGAAGCACCATTTTCATACAACTTCCTAGACTGGGCTATAGCTAATCAAAGGGGCTTTATGTTTGTTAGATATGATATTTTATTAAGAGATACAACAAAAATATTTAGGTAATAAATTTTAACTAGTTACATTTTATTCCTCAGACCTCCTTACTGTGTTTGTCAATTTTGTGTGCCAAAGCATCAAGCTACAATCATTAATTTATGTTACTTGTCCTTATCCTAAATCCAGTTAGAAAGAACACATGTTCTTTTTTATAGATTCTCTTTTTTTCCTTACATTTTTCTCATTTGTGGTTTATTTAAGTAATTCCCACTTTAGAATAGATCCATCATCATCCACCTCAATGTAGATCTAGGATTTATATCCATATCTAATCCATTCAGTTTAGCAGTTTCTTTGCCATCTGCCATTCCATCATAGGTTAGTGTAAAACCCAATTCCCTACAACTCATGCCTTGGAGTGGAATTCTCCTTAGTTGATATCCTAAAATATTCTAGGCTACCTCATAAAGGTTTTCTGGGTGTGCATAAAACCCACATCAGTAAGCATCAATTTTATACCAAAAAAATTCAAAGATCGGAACAACATCCTTAAAAAATGAAATTGTAGAGATTTATCAAATTTACATTTTCTTGTCTATATTTATAAAGCAACTATTATTTCTTTCCACCTTCTTTCCTTGATAACCTACAAAACACTCATTTTGCATGAATAACAACCAAGCATAGTATACCTAAACTAAAGATAATTTTAAATGAAAATTAGTAATCAACATATATAGAAAGAATATGAAAATTCAAAGATTGTCCTTATGAAACACACAACTGCTCAGGAAAAAGTATTCCAAAAACAAACAAATGCTTATCTGAAGGCATTATACTAATACATACCTCTAGGATAGTAGAGTAGTAGGGTTATGCCATGTGGCATCATCCCATTGACTCATTAATATAGAGAACCACTGACATAATTACCCCACCATTAAAATTTGAACAAATCCAAGATTTCTACGATATGCATACATGGTGCTGAGAAACTTTATAAAATTGGTCAAGTTTTTTGAAGTGAAAAGGTGCCACATGCCTTCAGGAAACTTTTATGAAATCATACAACTAACGAAATCCTTTTTAATAGATTAAAAGTTTCCACATGGTCCCAAGCACATGATAGTCATCTCCGATTAGGTGAAATGCTACCATGTGGTGGCATCTGATGGACACCCAAATGTGGAGGGTATAGTCATAAGAGAAAAAAATTGCAATTTTTTTTTCGAATCTAATTTTACATAAATTTAATTTTGTTTACTTTCTATCCAAGGATATCAATTTAATACCAAGAAAAATTCAAATATTGGTATAACATCTTTAAAAGATGAAACTATAGAAATTTATAAAATTTCACATTTTCTTGTCTATATCTTTAAAGCAGCTACTATTTCTTTCCACCTTATTTCATTGATAACCTAAAAAATAGTTATTTTGCATGAATAAAAACCAAACACAGTATAGCTAAACTAAAGATAAGTTCAAATGAAAATTAGTTATCAACATATAGATGGGGAAGGATAATAGATAAATTTTTCAAGCATTAGTTTCTAGAATAAGGGGCTAAGCTTTATGAATGATCATTAAGACTATAAGATGGTTTAAATCTCTCTAAAACCTTAACTTTGACCCAATGAGAAATATCCTGATCAAAATAGAATATAATGGTTTGGAATTGATATGTAAGTGATTGGAGGTTCTATTAAACTCTCTTAGGCATCTCTAGGTGTGATTTTTTTGTCAGGAGAGTGAGTGGACCCTATGGGAAAGGCCTTGTTTCTTGAAAATTTTCTATAGTAGGTAGATTTTATCGAGTTAAAGTTGATAATTGGATGAATTTTTAAGCTTGATACTTGTATATTATGTACATGGTGGTTATTTATTAGGTTATATCCCTTAGGGGTGCTAAACCAGTCATACAAGTTAACCTATCACTAAAAGGCCTACTGGTGTAAATAGTGAGAAAACCAAGTAGAAGTAAGAAGTTGATTAGGGAAGTGTTTTCATGGACTAGGGATTAATAAAAGTACATGAAGAAGTTATTGAAGCCATATAATAAATTTTCATGTTGGATATATGTTTTGGATTTCAGTGGAAATAATGAATTTGTTGCTCATAAGTTGAGCTATCTTATGCAGATAAGATAGATAAGGTGTAAGGTTGTGAGATTAGTCTATAATACCAATATTGTCACTTGACTATGGTATATTCATATCTAATATATACCTAATTATCTCATAGGATCATCCACATTCATCAATATTCTTTGAAAGAGTCTAACAGGTGTTGAAGGTCTTTATCACCATGATTATGTTTGAAGATAAATTGGAAGATCTAGGTAAGAAAGTTATAGTGATGAGTTGAAGGATATTTACTTTAAGTATAATTATGTAATGGACATGGTTTTGTTTTTTTTTACTTTAATTACCTATCCATTCTTTGTATAAGGTTTGAGAGTCAGTATAAGAGGTTGAAACATCAAATCTAAAATGGCTTGTCTAACTAATGATTGTGAGAGAGAAGGTCAATAGATTGGTATGCAAGACCAATAGTTTCCATTAGATATTATGATATGTTTATTAGAGTTTGTTCTTAGGATGTTATAAGATAATGGTAATTCATTTAAATTTCTTTGATGTGTCCCTTCAGGTGTCATAATTTCATGCTTTCATGACTATTTTTTAGTCTAGTTGGTAGTTCTAAGTGAGCAACTTACATAGAAGGTTTTGAGTTTTTTTACCCTAAGTTATGCATTATAATGCACATGGTGATGACTATAATGTAATTTATCCTTTCTATATGTATTTTTTTCCTTGGTTTTTTGTAAAATTTGTGTCTATGCTTCAATTATTCAAGATAAACTTTTTGGGTATGCACATGCCTAATATGAACAATACTAATGATGTGCTCCAAGTAGTGGTTTGAGATAAAATGTGATATGGATCCTAAATGAGATTATAAAGGATATATTAGGAGTAATATGATGTGTTTCTATTTTTTAAAGTGTTTGAATGTTATCCAATAAGATAAAAAGGTAACGTGTGCTAAGTAGGCCTAATGGGATTATGTCTCCATGAGACCTAAAAGGAGATATAAGGCTTATTTGAGAAAGGTCAGACTTAAAGAGACTAAAATTATTTTTTATCCATGTATATGAGATGTACCAAGAATAATTACATGGCTCACCTAAGAGGATAAAAGTGGTTGGTTGACTAAGAAGGATTTAAATAATAAACTTGTATAAATACTAGGTTTTTTTCGGCCTATTTGAGGAGTTAAGTGAACAAAAAAGTATATTGAAAAATATAAGGAGGCCTTGTATACCATTATAAATGGATAGAGTATTAGTAATTAACATTTCAAATAGGTTGTGTGTCTGATGATCAAGGTCATATGACCTAATTAAGTCAATAAGAGGGGTAGTTGAGCAAAGAAGGCTAGAGGATAGTTTGAGAGGGATAAAAGTGTGTGAAGAGCTAAAGAAGGAGATAATCATCTATTGTATGAGAAAAATAGTGTTATCAAGGTGATCAAGTGTTTAAGGTGGCTAATTTTGTGCTGAGTCTTATAGGGAGTTGGTGCTTCCTTACAAGTTGGTGCTTGCTAAAGCCTAACTGAGTTGGTGCTAAATTAGTTAGGGTTTGTACTCCATGTGAAGTTGGTGATTCACTAAAGTTGGTGTTTTTATTATAATAATTTAGTATATTTGCATAATTAGAGGGTTTTATTCCCCTTGAAGGTTTCCCACATACATATTGTGTTCATGTGTTTCATTCTCTTGTGAGTTTATGTTTATGCTTGCTAAGATGTACATGCTTGTCTAAATGATCTATGATTGCTTAAGTAAGATTGTATAAAAAAGTTTTTGAAGACTGATTCATCCCCCCTCTCAGTCATTTTGTTTCCTACATTTGGTATCAGATCTTGGTCCTTTGAAGTAGGTATTAAAATCTTAAAGGACATCCTAGAAGCAAGGATAGCTAGTCAACAAGCTCAAGGCAATTTCTCTTCTAGCAAGGCTCTATTATTCAATGGATACAATTATGCATTTCGGAATGTCAAGAAGATATATTTTATGTCATAAGGACATGATATTTGTCATTTAGTTGTGGATGGTTATATTACTCTTCCTATTTCACCAATAGATGAAACAAGTAAGAAGGCTAGTGAAAATAACTCTAAGCAATGAATGCCATTTTGTTTGGCCTGCCAGAGGTAGAGATTATGAAGGTAATTAATTTTTACTTAGTTAAAGAGATATGAGAAAAAATAAAGAATATATATGAAGGAGACACCAAGGTGAAGATGGCTAAGTTATAGACCCACTAATGATAGTTTGAAATCTTAAATATGAATGAAGACGAAACCATTGCATCTTACATGTTGAGGATTGATGAAGTTGTCAATGCCAGTATGGGATTAGGAGAAGAGGTGAATGAATCTATAGTTGTTCAAAAAGTATTGAGATTATTAACTCTTAAGTTTGACTCTAAGGTGTTTTTAGTAGAAGAGATGCAAGATTTGGACAAGCTATAGATGGATGGGCTTCATGGCATTTTGACTACCTATGAGATGAGAACTAATGAAGGAAGACCTCCCAAAAAAGAATCAACCTTTGAATTTGAGAAGAATTCAAAATACAAGAAGGTCAAGGATTATTAATGCTAAGATGATGATAATGATCAACTAATAGCCATGTTTGCAAGAAAGTTGAGATTTGGATATGATAAGTACAAAGGTGAGTTTTCATTCAAATGTTTCAACTATGTCAATATTGGTCACTTTGAATCCAAGTGTCCTAGCAAGGATAAATTTGAGAATAATGGAGAACATGATGAACATCATGGAGATGACAAGAAGACCTATAAACTTGATAATAACAAGAGGGAGTTCAGGAAGTATGAAGGCAAAAAAGGAACTTGCAAGAACAAAAGAAGATTATATACTAAAGAATACAACTCTTTTGATGTAAGTGACTCAAGTGCATCTGATAGTGATGATGGTAGTAATGAACCTAAACCTGACAATAATGAAACCTTTTTTATGGCCATAAAATTAGACAATGAGGGTTGTTCAAGTGGGAAAGGCATTATGGTTGATGTGGAAATAGATGAATAAGAAGATAAAGTAGATCTTGAGGTAGAATTGGTAATTTCCCTACAGGAATTAAAGTTCCAAAGGAAAAACAATCACAAAATAAGGTCATTAGTTAAGGACTATGAGGGGAAAATTGGCTTATTTAAGGGAAGGTTGAGTAACACTTCTAAGGTATATGATGAGATCATCAATCAAGTTGGGGAACATATGGAGGTAGTTAATGAAAGCCTAAAGGCTAAAGAGAAAGAATGCAATAGGTATAAAATTGAATGTTGAGTTGAATGTTGAGATGAATCAAGCATATATCAAGGTGAGGACCTTTATGAAGTTTGAAAAGAGAACTGAGGATTTAAATAATATCTTGAGTAGTCAAAATTCTACAAGTGATACGATAGATCCTGGTTTTAAATAAGACCAAAAGGAAACACCCAAAGTCAAGGAGAAGACTATTGAAGACAATAATTTCAGCATGAAAAGACCTATCAAACAACCCAATTCTATAAGGTATGCCAATTCATTAAATGGTTACTATTTTGTGTGAAATCAGTTTGGTCATAGAACAAGAGAATGTAGAAGACCCTATAAGAATGAGTACTCATGGGACTATGGAAGGAGTCACAAATCACACTAGTTAAGAGGTATGTATAAGGTTGTTTGTTATAGTTGTCATGATGTAGAAAACATTGGAAAATTATATCCTAACAAGGTTATAATGTCATCAAGTCAAAATAGAAGGTTTGAAGCCTCTAGAGTGCTAAAGAGAAGATAAATGAATGTTTGGAAATAAAAGATAATGAAGATGAGTCATGATCAATATACAAGCTCAAGTGGACTAATTGATGTGATAGAGCATGATTCAAATGTGAAATAAAGTCAAGAATGCTTGTTGTTATCGCATATTGATGATCAAATGGATGAATAAGAGATCAAACCTATAATGCAAATCAATCCTAAAAGGTTATTGAAGGACATTCAATCAGATAAGAGCATGAAGATAGAGAAATATCCTAAAATTGTAATGTTTTAGTGATTTATGGAAATAAGTGACTCCATTAGGCTCCATGGAGACACTATTTAGTTTGTAAAATCATGGTAGATACTTGATTTGAGGGGGTGAAATTTAGGTTTGTGACTGAGTTTGATCTACATTAAGAAGTGGTCTTGTAATCTAAGTTATTTTGAAGAAGTATGGATGGATTAAGGGGGAGAATATTATTTTAATACTTCATATTTTGTGTATTGAGCTCCTATATCAAGAATGTATGGTTATATATGGTAGTCTATGCAAGACCCTTTGTCACTAATGTCAAAGGGGGAGAAAGTCCAAGAAGGGAGATTGACCAGTCTAGGGGAGATGAGAGTGATCATTTTGAAGAATGATATTCCAACAATGACAAAGGGGAAGTTTATTGAGAAGTGTTGTCAATGACGTCAAGGATAATTTCGATTCCATTTATGTTAAGGTCAAGGTTGATGTCATTGATGTCAAGGTACATCTAGTAAAGATGCATGGTGTAGTGACATGTGACAAGGAAGCCATATGGCAAGAGAGAATTTGAAGGAAACATATTATCTATCTATTGAGAGAGAATTTGAAGGAAACATATTATCTATCTATTGAGAGATAATTTGAATGAAACCTAATGATTATTATAAGGTAAATATCATGATTAGGTTAGATTGATGACTGACAATGTTGTTACAAAGAAGTTTGATGATCAGGTCAAGGTAAGCATGTTTTGAATACTAGGTGTCTTGAGAAGCCTAGTCATAACAAGCATGTGCATGATGAACATGAAGAGGTGTGTATAGATGTATGAAACTATATAAGGATCATGAAAGTCATGTGATAAAGGTTTAAAATCATGGAGAGTTTCAAGTTCAATTATCAAACTTCAAGTGATTGAGAAGCCCTAATCATGACACTAGTCATTACATGAAGAGACCTTATGAGAAGGTATGAGCTTAGTGTCCTAATGCGATGGATGAAAACAGGTATAAAATGAATTGTAGGGTTTTTTTAGTATTAATATGAGTCATTTTATCACTCATGAGTGTCTTAGAGTAAGCTTACAAGGGTAAGACCCATAGACCTAACATGCAACCAGACTAGTTCTAGACTCTACTTGACCTAATAAAGGATCATGATGTGTTGTTAAGACATATGAAGGATGAAAATTAGTGTTATATAATGTGATGTGGTTGAGGTGGATATTAGATGGATAGTTTTTAGAAGGTCAATTTCAAGGCCTAATATGACTTGTAGGTTAAAAGCCTAGAGAGAAAAGAGAGAGATGGTGGCTAGATGAGGTATCAAGATCAATTTATAAGTCAAGTATGAGTATGTGTAAATTAAAATAATTATTTCATGTTTTTTTAGGTGTGTTTACCAAGTCTAAGGTCAAATTTTTCAATAAAAGGCATGAAAAGTGGTTTTGAGGTTTCTTGTGTGCATAGAATGTAAGATTCTTAACCCGAGAAGAACTTTCATGTGTTAATTGGCATGTGTAATATTTACATGAGAACATAATACATTACTTGTATATATTAAAGGGTCATATATAAAATTTTCAAGCATTGTTTTATGGAATAAGGGGCTAGGATTTATGAATGATTGTTAAGAGTGTAAGGTGGTTTAAACCTTTCTATAACCCTAACTTTGACCTGATGAGAAATATCTTGATCAAAAAATAATATAATGGTTTGTAATGGATATGTAAGTGATTGGAATTTTTATTAAAATCTCTCAAGAATATCTATGTGTTATTTATATGTCAAGAGAGTGAGTGGACCCTATAGGAAAGGCCTTGTTTCTCAAAACTTTGTTATAGTAGACAGAGTTGATCAAGTCAAAATTGATAATTGGATGAAGGTTAAAGCTTGATAATTGTATCTTATATCCATGGTGGTTCCTAATCAGGTTATATCCCATATGGGTGATAAATTGATCATACAATTTTACCTATTGCTAAAAGGCCTAATGGTGCAGATAGTGAGAAAACCAAGTAGAAGTGAGAAGTTGATTAGGGAAATGTTTTCATGGACTAGGGATGAATTCAAGTGCATGGAGAAGTTTTTAAATATTTTTAATAAATTTTAATTTTGGATATATTTTTTTATGTCAATGGATATAATTAATTTCTTATTTATAAGTTGACTTGTCTTGTGCAAATAAGAAAAAGAAGGTGTAAGGTTGTGAGATTGGTCTGCAAGACCAATATTATCACTTGACCATGGTATGTATATATATGATAGATACCTAATTTTATAATATAATCATCCACATGCATAAATATTTTATAAAAGTGTCTACATAGGTGTTGAATGTCTTTATCATCATGACTGTGTTTGAATATAAACTAGCAGATCTAGGCAAGTTGCAGTGATGAGTTGAAGTCTCTTTACTCTAAGTTGAAGTATGTAATGGAAATGGTTTTGTTTTTTGGTAATTTAGTAACCTATAGATGATTATTATAATTTTTTAGAGTCATTTTAATATGTTTAAACATCAAATCCAAAATGGCTTATCTGGATGAGTAAGGATTGTGAAAGAGAAGGTCAACAAATTGATCTACAAGACCAATAGTTTCCATTAGATATTATGATATGTTTATTTGAGGTTGTTTTAAGGATTTTATAATATAATTTTCATGAATTTAAATTCCTTGGATGTGTCCCTTCAGGTTTTATAAGTTGAAGCTTCCATGATTGTGTTTTCAGGCTAGTTGGCAGTTTTGATTTACTTGCAAAGAAGGGTTTGAGTATTTTTACCCTAAGTTATGAATTATAATTCACATGGTGATAAATATAATGTAATTTATCTTATTTATATGTATTTTTTCCATGTTTTTTAGTAAAATTTGTGTCTATTCTTCAATTATTCAAGATAGACTTTATGGGTATGCACAAGCCTAATATGAATAGTACTAATGATGTGCTCCAAGTAGTAGTTTGAGCTAAAAGGTGATATGAAGCCTAAATGAGATTATAATGGGTCTATTATTATGACATATTATTTTTATATACCATGTAAAGTGTTTGAATTTTCTCCAAAAAGATCAAAGGGTAATGTGTGTTAAGTAGGCCTAGTGGGATTACATCACCATGAGACCTAAAAGGATAGATAAGGCCTATTTGATAAAGGTCAGACCTAAAAGGACTAAAATAATGTTTGATACATGTATATGAGATGTCCAAAAACTATTCCATGGATGATGATAAATTTTTTTGGGTGACTAAGAAGGATTTGAATGAGAAACTTGTATATATACTAGGCTTTTTAGGCCTATTTGAGGAGTTAAGTAATCGAACAAGAAATTATATTGTAGAGTTGAAGAAGGAATTTTAGAACATCAAAAAATTATATAGTATTAGTGATGAACATTTCACATAGGTTTTGTGTGTAATGATCAAGTTCATATGACCTAATCAATTCAAGAAGAGGGCTAGTTGAGTAAAGAAGGCTAAAGGCCAGTTTGAGAGGTATGAAAGTGTGTGAAGAGCTGAAGAAGGAGATCATCATATATTGTATAAATAACATAGTGTTTTAAAGGTGATCAAGTTTTTTAGGTGCATGATTTGTGATAATTTATCTAGGGGGTTGGTTCCTCCTTGAAAGTGGGTGCTTGCTAAAGCCTAGTTGAGTTGGTGCTTAGTTAGTTGGGGTTGGTGCTCCATGTGAATTTGGTGCTTCACTAAAGTTGGTGTTTATATTATAAGACTGTAGTCCATTTTCATCATCAATGTATTTTCTTCCCCTTGAGGATTTCCCACATACATTATGTGTTTACGTGTTTCATGCTCTTGTGAATTGATGCTTATGCTTGTCGACACTTGAAAACTACACACAACAGTTTTAGATGTCGAAGCACCTTGGCCATCATTCGACCTTGAGTCTAGTTGACCACCTAGTTAACTAAACTCATTTGCTAAGTTGAACCTATTAAACCCTTAACACCTTTAACTAAACCTTTTAATCCACCTCTTTTTAACTTACTTTCACCCATTTTCCTCTAGCTTCTCGACCATGATGGTCATTGTAATTGTTGATGGTTAGCCTGAATATCGATAATCAAGTCATCAACCTAATTTAAATCCATTTCCAGCTATGTATAAGATAGGTATGGCATAATTTATCAAGTTCTCTTTTGTGATGATAACAAGATTTAAAGCATCATAAATGGCAACTTTATCCTTCTATATAATTAACAACTTCTTACCCAATTAGTAACCTCATCCTATAAAAGGAGAGAAGTATAAAGTGAAAAGGATCCACAAATCCATGTCCAAGCTATCAAATCTTCTTGTGTATAGGTTCTATCTTTCCTTGAAAAAGCAAGCAATAGTAATGGAGACCTGAACCACTATTGAAATTATTCTCAAGGCCAAAGTACTATCACTCTAGCCCAATTGTTGTAGCCTTTTCACCATCAGATATCTAGAAAATTGTAGGTATATCATACTTATTTTCATTGTGTCATTTCATTTAAATCCCTCTTGACCTGACCATACCCATACCAAAACCCTTACCTAACCATTTACCCAATCTGTAATCCCCTTTCTAAACATTTAAAAAATACACAAGAAACTATCGATGGTTAGCCCAACCATTGATGATCACTTCAACCATTGACAGTCACCCAACCACTAAAAATTAGCGCAATTGTCAATGATACACCCAAACACAGATGGTCATTATGATAGAAAATAACAAGTTATTTTTAATCCCTCTACCTCAACAAAACCCTAATTTTTGTGTTTCTGCCTATTCATAGTATCTTCCCTAATTTTATAGACTTGACCCTAACTATTTTAGCATGAGTATTGATCCACTTTTGATATTTTAGTCATTTTATTTGAATAATAATTTTACTTTCTTCTTATTACATGCATTTAATTTCATGTTATTGAATGCAAGTATTCTTTATTTTCTTCTACATCAACTTAATTTTTATAATTAGTGGATTGACAACCTCCTACTAAGCATACGCTTCTTAGATCTAGCTCATACTAGGCAGTCCACTCAACTATCTCGCTAACAAACCCCTTTCCTAGTGTCTTTCTTATTTTCAAGTTATTCCTTCCAAGCCAAAGAGGAATTTTCACCATCGTCTGGATCACACGTGCGCCTTTATCAGGTATTCCCTTCCACACCCATTTTATTAGTTTCTTACTTGCTTCCAAATTAAGAAATGATCAAAAATTAAGAGAAACATTTTGGCATGCCCGGTGGGACACAACATCCCTTTTTCTTCCTTTATTCTATGCTCATCCAATGAAATCTAAATTTTTTTGGGCTTAAAATAAACCTTTTGCATATATTGATTACTTGATTATTTTAGTTCATATAGTAACTTAAAAGCAAAGTAATTAATCATAGTTTTCACTCTTATTATTACACATCTATTGTAAAATCACATAAGTAATCAACACATCAAAACAAATTTGAGACAAGGCCTGACTAGGATTTCATCAGATAGTGGTAAACCTTACCCTTTCCTGGCAATCTAACCTAGAGGTCATTATCAAAGGGATAACTAACTCATCTCTCTAGTTGAGTATAAAATCTAAAATTTAATATATTTTGGCTAAGCACCTAACACCCTTATTGCTACAGTGTGTGAAGTGAGGGGGTAGGCTCCAATATCAAGCCACATACTAAATATTGATACAAATTTCTCTCTTGAGCACCTAAACACAACTTGAAATCAACCTTATATTTCCTCTTTAGTACTTGATCCACAAACCAAATTTATTTTTCACACTTTCTAAGGCATAAGCCAAAAGTGATTTAAAAAGAATCCTAAGTTATTAAATGCACTTTAGTGTATGTTTGATTTCCTTGATATCTTTTATTTTGGATTATTTTGTGTTTGATTTGTAAGTTTCATTATTTATTTTCTGTTAATCTCATGGTTTTTACTAGACAATAGTTGAGGAATCAAACCAACCAACCACCTACTTATTCTTCCTCCATGGAGTATACCTCTGATGCTGAGGGTTCCCCTCATTTTTTCCCCTCCTACCAGGCCTCTAATTTTTATTGAGGGGCGATCTAGATTTTGTTGCCTTCCTTGATAACAACCCCATGACACTTCAACATTACCTAAACACCTTATCCAATCATAACCCTTTTGTTTTAGTTCCTCATAGGGATCCTCCCTATGGTATGCCTCCCCATATTCTAGTGGGTGATACCTCAACCAAACCCATGCTCACCCAAGCTTCTTCTTATTCCAATATCCCACCTACTACCACTCCCAAAACTCCATCCAACATCCCAACCAATAAACAAACACCTACTACCCCAACCAATACCTCTAATATTGGATTAAATTTACCTCTTGTTACTTATACCCCTTTTATTATGGGGATATCTTTTACCCCTATTTATACCACTCCCCTTAGCTCAACCAACCCACCAATTTATACCCCACTTTAGAGTTTGTTACTTTCCATACCTCAAACACTTCTACCCATTAACACTAGAGTTACCACCCACCAATAACCAACTAACACTTTCATACCTTCAAACCAATCTAAATCCATACCAGCATCCACCAAACCAAACATACCTCTAAACCAACCCATATCATCCCCCTAACAAGTAACCATGACATCTTACCCATATGTTTCTAACCCACAAGGATATGTAACACCTTCCACCCAACTGTTTGTGTCAATTAACTCTTATGTGGAACCATCCCAACCTCCGATGACCGCTTACCAATATGTGGCTTCTTTAGTAGCCCCTATCACTTATCCATACATTGCTACCACCCAACCTCAACAAATATTACCACCTAATTATGTAGCTTCCCAACCTCAAATAGATTTGGTCCAGATGTTAATGGATAAAATGACCAACTTGGAGTCATATATCTCTGAGTCTCATAACCTTATATCCTATGATCATATTTGTAATGAACCCATCCATAAATCCATTCATATCAATTATTATCCTCCTCATTGGGAATTACCCAAGTTTTCCAAGTTCCAAGGTAAGGAGGACCCCCAAAAATATTTAAGAACATTTCATCATTCTTGTTATTTGATTGCATATGACAATGTTCTCCTCCTTCATACCTTCCCCATGTCTTTATCAGGATCAGCCCTTGATTGGTATAGTTCTCTCACCAATCACTCCATATTTTTATTCTCCCAACTTACCCAAATCTTTTTAGAGCACTTCTCAGTAAATATATCTAAAAAGGTTTCCATTATTGACCTCTATTATATTAGGCAATTTGATGATGACTCAATTACTGATTTTGTAGCTAGATGGAAAGGTCTCATCAACCAAATTTCTTTCTCATTACCCCAACATAAGTTAATTGAACTCATTTATTGGGGTTATGAAAAACATATTACCCCACTCTTCAAGTTTAAACATTCAAAAAATTTGATGAAGCATTCACCATGGCACGTAAACTTGAAAACTGAGCCATTGATGAAGGGAAATTTAAATTTTGTAAAAAGAATTATAGATTTAAACCCAATGACCTTTCCTCTACCAAAACCACTAACCAATCTAACCATCCTAATACCAAGACAAAAGAATCTACAAACTTAGCTGTCTTGAAAACTACTTCACCACTAACTATCAACCAACCCCATCAAACCAATTCCTCTAACCCTTCCTACCAACAAAACTAAAACCAAAACTGAGCTCCTCTAAAATAATATACCCCCATAGGGGAGTCTTATGCTTTAGTTTTGGATAAATTTCTCAAATCTAGCCTCATCCAACTTTTACCTATCAAACCACTCCAATAATTTGATGTTTATCACCTCGTGCCTAGTTGGTATAATGAGAATGACCATTGTGCCTTTGATCGAGTTATAGGACATAACACTAGTAGGTGTAATACCTTCAAAAGTCTTATCCAAAGCTTAATTAATAATAAAATAACTTGCATTTGATAATCTGAATGCACCTCCTAATTAGTTCCTTGACCTCTTTTGCAAACCTTTTCCCAATCATGCTCGTTCTACCCATCACCATGACAACAAACTAGAATCATCTCATTCTCATGAGGTGCATATGATCAACATAGTTATTAGTGAACCCACTATTGAGGATACTACTACCATAACCACTAGTTCCTCCATTTCACTCATAGAAGTAGTGGGCTCACCTTATATTCCTTTAGAAACCCAAACAAAGGAATCAACCACCTCTTTCTTCACTTGATGAGACCTTAGCTTTATCTACCTCTCCTTTTATGGAAATACCAAATGATATAACCTTTACTTTAACCATTTCTTCTTCCTCCACTCCACCCATTAAAGTGGTAGAACTACCCTCCATTCCTTTAGACACCTAAGGAAGCAACCATATCCATTATTTCACTATAGGACACCATAATTACCTCCCCTATCATATAACCATCCATTCCCTCTTTGGAAACCATCCCATAAGAGAAGGTTACCTCATCCACCCAACCACCAATTTTAGAACCTTCCATCAAAAACAAGGATAGAGGAACCATTCCCTCTTCTCCACCTAGGGGCTTAATATTTGAAACCAATGACCAAGTAACCAAGCCCATCTACAATCCCTTTTATAGACTAGTTCAAAGTCTAGAGTTCACTTCTCAACCCAAATTTGATAGAGCCACCTTTTGGCATCATCTAGGGCTCCCTTACCAACATAAATCTAAATCCTCAACCTCACTTGATACCACCCTTAAACCCATTATTACTTCTTCCCTGAATACCTCTTCTTCCAAAACCATAGTTGAACCATCCCAACCACCTCAATTTAACATTGATAAATCACCTTATGCCTCTCTTACCAATCCTATCAATAATCTAGGAATTCTACCCATGCCTAGTCATACTCACCCCTCTTTGAAGTTGGATTTAATACCATCTCTTCCACCAAATAAACCCAAAACCAAACTAATTAAGAAGGTAGAGTTACCCAAAACTCTACCTCAAACTAGACCCATACCACCTCCTTCCCACCTACCTCTTATCTTAGGACCCCATCCTTATACCATCCTAACTACCTATTCTTGCTCTAGTAAACCATCCCCCTTTTCTCTACCTATGCCTACACCCATAAAACCTTCTAGTTCCCCATCATTATTAACTAATCTATCCACCTATATCTTCCCACCTATATCTAAACCTTACTTATCCAAATATTAAACCTCCAAATCATTTACCTCAAAATCAACCATAATTAAGCAAGGCCAACCAAAATCATCAACCAAAACCATTCCACCACCTATAACTTCTAGGGTGAAAACTACTTCTAAGAAGGTTCCCATCCCTAGAAATATAAACCCATCACCTCCAACACCTTTGAATGAATCTTATTCAACCATCCTACAAAGGTTTTTTCAAACTTATTCCATTAGCTTTCCATCTATCAAATCATTATACCCTTCTAATACCAAACCCTCTTGGTTCAATGATAACTTGATCTGTGCATACCATAGGGCACTGGGACATAATATAGAGAATTTCAAATCTCTCCAAGCACTTATTTATAGCCTATATGATGAGGATGATCTATTATTAGATGAACCTCTCTTACCCCCATCAAATCAATCTATCCAACATTTACCTACTCCACCACTCTCACCCAAGAGTGAGGAGGAGGAATCGAAGCAACCATCCAGCCCAATGAATCCCCTTATCCACACTATTCATATGGTTATTGTTTTCTCCAAATCTTGCACCTTATAAGAGGGTGTTTAGTCCTCTCACATATTTGGGAAACATTGGGACATTTTCAAGCTTGTGGGTGTGCCTATAGGTGGAAATGAACATGTATGTTTGAAGGGATAGCTTCTTGTATGTGTGTCTAAAAAATGACCACTGTTTAAACTAGATTGATGAAGGGAAAAGGGTTATAAATGCATAAGGGAAATATGATCTAAAATTGGTGATTCACAAAAATTGTCCTCCACATGAATGTCATACATGATTGTACGATACAATAAAATGCAAGCCTATTACCTAGATATGAAAAGTTCTAACACAAATGTTTCAATATAGAGGTGAGACATATGAAATCACACAAGGTAAAGGAACTGAAATATAACCTATATAGTTTTAAAAAGGTTATACACTTGAAAAATATCATATATTTGGATGCACTCTATATGACCTATTAGACTAAAACTCCTACTCAAAATGTGAAGGACAAAGGACAAAAGAATGAAACCATCACTTGTTGTCACTCTGTGTCTCTTACGCACTCAGGGAATTATTCAAAACTTGAAATGAATAGACCTATGCTTGATTACTTAAATGTAGGAAATGACAAAATAATTCATTAGGGCTTCATTGTACTTTTGTGTATGGCTTTTACACTATCCCAAGGGTTGTATTTATAGCAAAGAGAAGAGAGAGAAGAGGAGGTATTTGTCACCAAAGGGAAGGAATCCATTTTGTTTGAGGTCTTCATCCTCATCTATAATTAACTTTACCAAAAATGTTTGTTAGGGCACTTTGATTGATCCATGTCACCTTCTCAAATGCTCTTGGCTTGCCCCCTTGAAGATGCTTCTCCAATGGTTGCTTAATAGAATGAGATATTTGAGTAATGGAATAAAAATAGTTGCAACAAGGAGCCACCTATTAGAAAATTTGTCTTGATGCTTAACCTCTTCTCTTTGGCTTCTCACCCTTTTTGATGGCTCTCAAAGAATGACATGAATCATGATTATATACCATTGATCTGCTTGGCAAAAATACCTACAGATCATTCTCTATTTGTTCCTCTTTCCATGTGGTAGATTTTCATTTTTCTATTCATGGTTCTCATGCACCATTGATCAACTATTGGCTTAAGTTTATAAGCTAAGTGGCTCTGTAAACTTGATTTGCACTTTGTAGTGTAATTCAAGTTTTCATGACCTCCTTACTTATAAAGACTATATGTGAAGCCTTATGAGAAACTTGATTTACAATTGTAGACCTATTTAGGTTTTTTGACCTAATTAACTTATAAATTTTATAATCTAAGCACTTGGAAAATATTGATTTGCTCTTGTAGACCCGTTCAGGTTTTCTAGACTCACCTAATTCAGAGTATTTGAGCTAATTTACTTATGAGGTTCATAAGTAAAGCACCTAAATAATCCTAATTTTCACTATGAGATTAATTTAGGTTTTTAGAGATGCTCAACTTGCTTTGGACTCTTAAAGCTTGATGACTTTGGAACTTTCAAACCTAATTACTTCTCATAGGTTAGTTCATGATGTTAAAATTGATGTCTCCTGGCTCGTCATAGGATATTTGAATCCCAATGACTACTTCTTTATCTTTAATTTGATGTCTCCCAACACATCATGGGATAATTCCTTTAGGCACATTTCTTCATCTTTTTTGCAAAGGGGAAATTATTTGAGCTTTCTTCTTGAAGGAATTCTTTCAAATAATTTGTCTAAAGAAATTCCTTCAGGCTTTTGTCTGAGCTCTTAGAAAGTGCCCCTTTGGGAAATGAAAGTGCCCCTTCAAGAAATCTTGAAGGGCACTTTGGGAAGGAAAGTGCCCCTTTGGTAAATCTTGAAGGGCACTTTGGAAAGGAAAGTGACCCTTCAGGAAATCTTGAAGGGCACTTTGGGAAGGAAAGTGCCCCTTTGGGAAATCTTGAAGGGAACTTTTTGAAAGGAAAGTGACCCTTTGGGAAATATCAAAGGGCACTTTGGAAAGGAAAGTGACCATTTAGGAAATCCTAAAGGGCACTTTTGAAAAAATTTGAAGGAAAAGTGTCCTTCACAAAAAATCTAAAGGGCACTTGGAGGAAAAGTGACCCTTTGGATTTTTTCCAAAGGGCACTTTTGAAGATGAAAAGAGATAAAGTGACCCTTCAAAAAAATTCTGATAGGCACTTTAAGATGAAGTGTCCCTTAAATTTTTTTTGAAGGACACTTTGGGAAGGAAAGGAACAAAGTGACCCTTCAAAAAAATTTCTAAAGGGCATTTTGAGAGAAAGTGCCCCTTCAAATTTTTTTTAAAGGAAACTTTCGAAGGCAAAGTGTACTTCAGAAAAAATTTGAAGGGCACTTGGAAGGAAAGTGACCCTTTAGATTTTTTTGAAGGGCACCTTTGAAGAAAAGAAGAAGGAAGAGGAAAGAAAAGAGGAAAAAGAAAGAAAGGAAGATGAAGGAAGGAGAAGAAGATGAAAGAAGCTGAACAAAAGCTTGAAGAATAAGTTAAAGAACTTTACTAATAGCAAAAGGATTTGGCCAAAATATTGAGCAAAGCTTCCAAAGAGAAAACACTTGTGTACATTTTTAGCATAGAAAAAAAGTGAACAAGGACACTGCATTTAGCTAATTTTCATAAGGGGTACAAATTGGCTAACAGTTTGGCAATTCATAGGGGAGGCATGCCTGCTATACCTAAGACCAGTTGCCTTAATCCTTCCATTAGGCATGGATTCAATCATAAGGAACTCAAAAAAAATAACAATCTTCTTGTCAAAAAACAAAAAAATTGGATGATCACACGCAACAAATAAAAGGAAAGAAAAAAATTGTGCTACACAACACTTAGGGAACACAACATAAAACAAAAGGAATTATGCTGGGGATCAACCAACAAAGTTGATTACTATGTGAAAGCAACTAAATGCATAATTAAATGAGAATGATAAATAACTAGAATCAAAAATAGCAAAGAACAAGAGATACAAGAAACCACCCTGAAAACTTGTATTAAACTCTTTACAAAAGGAATACAATTGAAGAAACTTCTTTTCTTCCACACCTCTCTCAGATGTACAAATCTCTTCCTAGACCTCTTTCCCTCAAGAATTACAATCAAATCCAACAACCTGGATTGATACACATATATTTTAAAATACTTTACAATTAAGCTATGAAGATCTATCCCAATATATAATATTAAGAAACATGAGCAATACAATTACAACCATTAGATGCACCTCCTAATCAAGGGCTCAAATCAGTCTTACTAAAGATAGAGATGCGGACTTAAGACTAACACTTAATCCTATCATGAAAACATTCTATTCTATCCATGGAAATAGCATTTTGGATGCATAGGTAACCGACATCAGTTCCTGCCTGTTTGCCTGTGACCGATGTCGGCTGATCCCTGACTGACACTGGCATCTCCTGGTTTGCTCCTGACCGACGCCAGTGACTATGTAATTCTTGAAACTTTGAAAAATGCTCATTTGGTGAAGCTTTTAGCTCCACACCTTAACAATCTCCCACTTGGAGATAAACAGCTGCACCAGTACCTGTACAACAACATCTTCTAGCTCCTCCATCTTCAACTCAATCATGAAGACCAACAGAAGTTGAATGAAGATTCAACTTCTTCTTTGTTACTAGCTTGGTTAACATATCTATAGGGTTCTTATCTGTATGGATCTTCTCCAGCTTCAACTCACCATCCTCCAATACCTATCTAATGAAGTGGTACCTTAGCTGTATATGCTTGGTTCTTGAGTGAAAGGCTGAATTCTTAGCCAAATGAATTGCACTCTGACTATCACTATACAATCTGCAACTCTCTTTCTCCTTTCCTAGATCTTCCATGAACCGTGTCATCCATATCATCTCTTTGCTAGCCTCTGTGACTGCAATATATTTTTCTTCTGTAGTTGACAAGGCAACAACCTTCTACAACTTTGATATCCAGCTAACTGCCATTCCACCAACAGTGAAAATATATCCTATGGTGCTCCTTCTGCTATCCAAATCACCTGCCATATTTGAATCTACATAACCATGTAGAGAAGTATTTGAACCACCATAGCACAAATGCCTACTGCTGGTTCCTCTCAGATATCTAAGGATCCACCAAACTACTTTCCAGTGTTCCTTCCCTGGATTGGCCATATACTTACTTACAACTCCCACTGCTTGGGCAATATCCGATCTAGTACATACTATTACATACATTAAACTTCCAACCGTGAAAGCATATGGAACTTTCCTCATGTACTCTACCTCATCATGTGAATTAGGACACTATTTTTTACTCAACTTAAAATGTCCAGCCATAGGTGTGCTTACCGGTTTTGCATCCTGCATATTGAACCGTTTCAACACCTTGATCACATAATCCTCTTGAGACAAAATCAACTTGTGATTTTTCCTGTCTCTCTTAATATTCATGCCAAGGATTTTATTTGCTACTCCCAAATCTTTCATGGCAAATATGTGAGCTAATTTCACCATAAGCTCAGAGATATCCTGTATGTGTGATCTTGCAACTAGCATATCATCTACATACAACAACAGAATAATATATCTACCATTATGTAATCTCTTAAAATACACACAATGGTCAGATTGACACCTAATGTAGCCATGCTCAGTCATAAACCTGTCAAATCTCAAATACCATTGTCTAGGAGCTTGCTTGAGGCCATACAAGCTTTTCTTCAATCTGCACACTAGCTTCTCCTTACCTTTGACCTCAAATCCTTCTGGCTGATCCATATATATTTCTTCATCCAAATCTCCATGAAGAAACACTGTCTTAACATCAAGCTACTCAAGATGCAAATCCTCAATAGAAACTAAAGACAATACAGTCCGTATAGAAGTCATTTTAACTATAGGAGAAAAAATCTCACCAAAGTCAATACCTAGTTTTTGTGCAAATCCTTTCACTACCAATCTGGCCTTATATCTCATCTATCCATTCTCACCTTCCTTCAATCTGTAGGTCCATCTATTCTTCAGTGTCTTCTTTCCTACTGGCAACTCAACCAAATCCCATGTTTAGTTCTCTTTCAAGGAATCCATTTCCTCAACTAGGCCACGCTCCCACTGATTCTTGGATTTTACCTGTATTACTTCTTCAAAACTCTCTGGTTCTCCACCATCAGTAAGAAGTAAATAGAATAATAAAGGGGAATATCGAATTGGAGGTTTACTTACCCTTTTTGACCTCTTGATGGGTGTCTGAGACTCATTCACAACACGCTGTCCACCCAAATTCTCTGACAGTGACTAACCTCAATCACTTCCAAGCCTGTTACTGACTGACGTTGGTTCCACATGATCGACCTCAGTTCCTGCCTGGCCAACATCGATCACTATTTGACTGACATCAGTTTTTGTCTTGTCAATGTTAGTTCCTACCTGGCTGACATCGGTCTCTGTGTTTTCCTGTCTGTGATTATTTCTTCCTACGAGCTCATTTTGGACCGTCACCTCATCTAATTCTCTATTGCTCTGCCTAGATTGATTCAGCTTCTTTAGCTAATCACTATACATCACTTTTTCATTGAAAACAACATCATGGCTCCTAATTATTTTGTTAGTTCCTAGATTCCAAAACTTGAAACCAAAATCTCCTGAGCCATAACCAATAAATGTACACCTCATAGACTTAGCATCCAGCTTCTTTCTATTTTCCTTATCAACGTGCACAAAATCTTCACAACCAAAAACTTTGAGAAATGAGAGATCTACCTTTTTACCTATCCATGCCTCTTCTGGAATTCCACCATCCAAAGCTATAGAGGGTCCTCTGTTAATCAAGTACACTGCTGTATCCATAGCTTCTGCCCAAAACTCTAAGGGCAACTCAGCATGTAACCTCATACACTGTGCATGCTCCATAATTGTTCTATTCATCCTTTTAGCAACTCCATTTTGGTGAGGTGTCCTTGGAATAGTCCTTTGCCTGTGTATTCCATGCATATAACAATACCAGTTGAACTTGTGACTGCAGAACTCACCACCATTGTCAGATCTCAAGCACTTCAATCTTCTGCCTGTTTCATTCTCAACCATAGCTTTCCAAATCTTAAAAGTCTCAAATACATCAGATTTCTTCTTAATAAGGTAGACCCATACCTTTCTTGTAGCATCATCTATGAAAGAAACATAGTACTATGATCCTCCAATAGAAGCAAGCTGAGCCGGTCCCCACACGTCTGTGTGAACAAGCTGCAACTTATGCTTCTTAATTATTGACCCAGTCTTGAGAAAACTCATTCTCTTCTGTTTCCCAAAAACACAGTGCTCACAAAAATCTAGATCTATGCTTTTCAAATCTAAAAGCTTACCTCTTAACTTAAGAATTGTCATTCCCTTCTCACTCATGTGGCCAAGCCTGTGATGCCACATCTTTGCATCTACATCTGAAGTAGATAATATAGAAGGAGAATTGTTAGTAATACAATTACATAGATAGAGAGTACCTTCTCTCTTACCTTTGGCTAATACAAGTGCACCCTTGGTAACCTTCCAAGATTCAGTTGTGAGAGTTACTGTAGAACCCTCATCCCCTAACTTTATTGCAAAAATCAAATTCCTCTTCAAGCTGAGAACATGCATAACATCTCTCAACACCCATGTGTTGCCATTTTGTATTTTCAGCTGCACTTTATCTTTTCCAATCATTCTACATGGCTCATCATCCCCTAAGTAAACTATTCCAAAATCTCCATGGACATAGTCACTAAAATATTTTCTATTGGGGGTAGCATGAAAAGATGCACCAGAATCTAAAACCCAAGATTTTATATTATTATGCAAAGAGAATATTAAAGCATCTTGCGCAATACCTAAAATCTTTGATTCTTCTTTTCCTTCGTGCTGATTGTCCTCCTTAGTCTTTGACCAGCAATCTTTGCTTATGTGCCCTATCTTTCCACAATTCCAGCAGGCTGTCCTCCTGCCATTTCTTGATTTGGATCTTCCTCTCATCTTTGACTTAGACCTTGATCTCCCTTTCTTGCTCTTCTCTTTCTACCTTCCCCTACTCTCAAAACTTAAAGCGTTCCCTAATGTTTCCTATGTGCTTTTCTTGCGGATTTCCTCATTCAAGATAACACTAACAACATCATCTACTTTTAAAATATTTGAGGTAGAAGTAGTATTACTAACTGCCATTACCAATCTATGCCAGCTCTCAGGTAATGAACATAAGATTAATAGAGCTTTAATTTCATCATCAAACACAATTTTGACTGAACTTAATTGATTTACAATTCCATGGAAATCATTTAGATGATTAGACACAGATCCACCTTCATGCATTTGCAAATTAAATAACTGCTTCATAAGATATACCTTATTTGAAGCTGAGGGTTTTTCATACAAATTTGGTAAAGTAGTCATTAACTCTACCATTGAATTTGCCTGTGATAAATTAGATATCACAGTAGATGCCAAAATCAGTCTTATAGACCCCAGAGCCTTTCTATCAAGAACTTCCCATTCTTCATCTTCCATGTCTATGGGCTTCTTTGCAATCCCACCTAATGGTAAGTATAGATCCTTTTGATATAGATAATCCTCTATCTGCATTCTCCATAATTGGTAATTCTTGCCATTAAACTTCTCCATTCTCAATTTACTTTCTTCTACCATTGCTTCTCCCACTCAAACAGAAATCCTTGTGAGTAACCTGTAATCAATACACACTACACAGATCTGAACCACCTGTTAGTGAACCTGAGCTCTGATACCAATTTGCTAGGGATCAACCAACAAAGTTGATTACTATGTGAAAGCAACTAAATGCGGAATTAAATCAGAATGATAAGTAACTAGAATCAAAAATAGCAAAGAACAAGAGATACAAGAAACCACCCTAAAAATTTGTATTAAACTCTTTACAAAAGGAATACAATTGAAGAAACTTCTTTTCTTCCACACCTCTCTCAGATGTACAGATCTCTTCCTAGACCTCTTTCCCTCAAGAGTTACAATCAAATCCAACAACCTGGATTGATACACATATATTTTACAATACTGTACAATTAAGCTATGAAGATCTATCCCAATATATAATATTAGGAAACATGAGCAATGCAATTACAACCATTAGATGCACCTCCTAATCAAGGGCTCAAATCAGTCTTACTAAAGATAGAGATGCAAACTTAAGACTAACACTTAATCCTATCATGCAAACATTCTATTCTATCCATGAAAATAACATTTTGGATGCACAAGTAATCGACATCAATTCCTACCTGTTTGCCTATGACTGACGTCGGCCGATCCCAGACCGATGCTGACATCTCTTGGTCTGCTCCTGATTGATGTCGATCATTCTTGACTGACGCTGGTGACTATGTAATTCCTGCAACTTTGCAAAACGCTCATTTGGTGAAGCTTTTAGCTCCACACCTTAACAAATTACACACCTAGACTAATATTTACAAGATAGGTTGGTAAGGATAATATAAGTTTTAGATGTATCCCAATTACTAGGATAGGCAACTCTTCTCCATTCATTTTGGCCAACTAAAAGGAATTACTTTGCTTGCACTTGCTGATGATATAGGGTCTACTCCATAAAGTGTCAAACTTTGTATCCCTGCCTATTTTTGCCCTATCTCCATCCCATTCAAAACTAAGTCACCCTTTTAAAATACTCTTGTAGTTTCCCTCTTGTTGAAGGACTTCTTCATGAGTATTTGGTGACACTCAATGGCTTTATGTGCATAGCCCCTTATTTCCTATGGCTACATCAATTCTATTAATTAGACCTCCATTGGAGTATTCTCAAGAAATTCTAACTACTGTGTAAGTTATAGAGTAGGGAGTTCTTAAGCTATATACAACCTAGCTTCCCTCCCATAGATAAGCACAAAAGGAGAGTTGCCAACTGATTTCTTGGGAGTAATCCTATTAGCCCATAAGGCTATCTTAAACTTACTATGACATGCCCTTTGATTGGTCTCCAACATTCTATTGATTATTTTTATGAGGTTTTTATTGGTAGACTCAACCAATCTATTACCTTGAGGGTAATAATTAGATGAAGTACTCAAATATACCCCATTTCTTGTTGCCTAATTAGAAGTCTTAACACTTATAAGGGTAAGTGCATTATTAGAAATAATGGCTTAGGTGACTCCAAACCTTGTTACAATGCTGTCATAGAACTCTATGATAGCATTTTTGCTTGCTTCCTTCAAAGCAAAAACCTCCACCCACCTTGTAAAGTAGTCAATGGTAGTCAATATCCACTTATGTCTAGCACTTGATGGAGGATTGATCATGCCAATGAAATCAAGGCCCCATTCCATGAAAGGTTGATCTCCCTGGATAGGTCTCAATGGAAGGGCTACAAGCTTTGGTTTGCCTATAAAGAAGGCACATTGAGAATACTTTTTAACCCACTGGTAACAGTATTTAAAAAGACTAGCCCAGTAGTAACTATCCCTCATGATCTTTACAGCTATCATTCTAAGAGAGAAATGGCCTCCATCTACACAATCATGAAACTTTCCCAACAACATGTCAAATTGGTCATTGTAAACACATCTCAATATCATATTATTAACATCTTTTCTAAAAAGAATGCCATCTATAAGATAGTAAGGAATGACCTACAGTCTAAAATATCTCCTTTGAGACTTGTTCAAGCTATTGGGATACTCACCATTTTGAAGAAAACCAATGATGTCTTGTGTCTAATTTTGAGTTTGCATTTGATCAACTAATTAAGGTTGAACTTGGTTGGCCAAGACTTCCTCTCTTGGCTCTTAAATATTCAAATCTAGATGTTCACATAATCCTCTTCCTCTTACCAAGTTTGTCACTTTGATATCCATGTTGTACTCCATTACCTTTTTTATACATCTAGTTCTCTTCTTGTTGAGGTCCTTGCTTAGGAGGAACTCCTTGGTGCTAGGGTGGGAAACCATGACATGTATTTTATTATTGGAAACCATGTACCTAAATTTCTTTAGCCCTCTAATCATTGTTAGAGGCTGTTTCTCAACAAAAGAATACTTAACCTCATACTCTTCCAGTCCTTGACTAAAAAAATCAATTGGCTACTCAACCTGTTCATCATTCCTCTGCATAAGCATAGTTGAGATTATGTCAAGGTTAGTAAAGGTGTAAAGTATGAAATCCTTGGAAAAATTTAGGTTTAGGAGAGTATGAAATTTTGTAATTTCTCTCTTGATTTCCTCAAAAATGATCCTACCTTCCTTTGTCCAAGCAAAAGCTTGGTTTTTCTTGATCATGATTACAATAAGCTGTACTATAGTTGCAAAGCCTAGAATAAACCTCCTTACAAAGTTTATTTTCTCAAAGAAGATTTTTATTCCCTTCTTGTGTTTAGATAGGGACAAGCCCATAATATCCTTGATTCTTTTGAGATCAATAGCCATGCCTTCCTTTGAAATGATATGTCTCAAAAGCTTGCCTTCGTGAATAGCAAAGATTCATTTATTTAGATTAAGGGATATCCCATACTCCCTACATTTTTAAAACACCTACCTTAGGTGCTCCATATGATCAACAAAATATTTGGAAAAAATGGTTATATCATTAAGATAGACCAGTAGAAATTTATTAATCAAACCTTTGAAAGCCATGTCCATTGCTCTTTGAAACATGGCTCTAATGTTTGATAAACCAAAAGGCATTTTGTTGTAAGAAAAGGTCCCCCATTTCATAGTAAAGGCTATATTAAATTGATCTTCTTCATTAACCAATATTTGATTGTAGCTTGAATACCTGTTAAGAAGTGAGAAGCATTAAGAAGTAGAAATAACCTATAGAATTTGCTCCATAGAAGGTAGTGGATAATGATCCTTAAGAGACACTCGATTAAGATCTCTAAAATCCATGTAGAGCCTAATTTCTCCATTATTTTTGTAGACAAGTACAATATTACTACCCAAGTTGAATTCTTGATAGGAAATATGGTCTTGGACTCGATCAGTTTGGTCAATTCCTTCATCAATTCTTCAATCTTAGGATTGATAGGCCTCTGCTTCTGCCCAACTAGTTTAGTTCTAGGTTCTAGCTCAATGGTGTGATGAGATAGACTTGGATCAAACACTTTCAAATATTTGTATTCCCAAGTGAAGATATCATGTAACTCTTTTCATAGTTTAATAAAGGCCTACCTTTCAGATAAAGAACAAAGCTTACCAAACTTTAGGATCATGTCCTTGTAAATCATGCCTCTTTCATAGTTCTCATCCTTTGTTGACATGCTCACTATTTCCTTCTTATTCTAGGTATCCTAATTGAAAACACTCTCTAAGGTAATCTGACCCTTAGGTATTTTTTTCATCTTCAATTGAATGATTTACTCCTCATACTGATCATGTAATCTTCTTTGGTTTCTTGAGGAGAAACCTACCTCATTCTATAAGAAGTATGCAATGTGTTCATCATTTTTGAACACCTACCATGACACCTAATTATCTAACATAGAGGGTATCATAATGATATTGATATGGGATTGATCCTTCTCTTATCCCACATTAGTAGCTGTATCAAATCTTGCACCAATGGTAGCCAATCTGTTAGCATGCTTGTTGGAATCCCTTGGTATGGGATATATGTTGAAGGCATCAAAGTATTCAAGCGAGTCCCATACCCTATGCTTATATGATTTAAGTAAGGGATTTTTAGCTATAGATTGACTTCTTTCTTAGTGGATGACCATATCACTATCTCTAAAGACATTCAGATTCTTGATTCCTCTTCTCTTTGCCCATTGGAGACCATGGATTTGGCCTTCATATTCTACTACATTGCAAGTGCAGCTGAAGTGGAATATATATGAGGAATAGTATTGATTATTTTATGGAGAAAAAAACATAACACCAGCCCCTACACCTCATTTTATTCTTGATCCATAAAAAACATTTCCCAAATTCTTTCAAGCTCATGATCTTCATTAATGAGTAAAGGAATGGAAAAATCTTTCTCACACATGCAGTAAACTCCCAAATCAGTCTCTTCAATGAAAGTATATGGATCAAGTCCATGTGTATCAGTGTTATTTTTTTCAATAAAAATATTAGAAATACATTCAAGAGGGGAAGATGTTTCACCATTTATGACACCTTCTTCTTTACTAATTAGATAATTCTGAGTTGAATTTATTTCCATGTATGGCTCAATATGAAACCTTGCTAAGGGCTGAGTCCTTATAGTTACCTTGGCACTATACCTTGTTTTAAAATCTAGAAAAGACTATTTAGTAGAAAGTTACCCTCCTATTTATGCTATAAAATCCCTTGATAAGAAGATAGCAAAATGGGTTAGAAGGTCTACCACCACAATATCCTACAAAATTGGAAAACTTGGGCAGTCATGCAGAAAGACTTTTAAACCTTTGATAAATCCCACTATATTGGTTTGAGTCTCATTAATTTTTAATACACCCTTGCTATGTGGCTCATATTTAAAGCCCAATTTGTTAGCCACCACTTTAGGCATGACAGTGGTACTTGCTCCACTATCCATAATACAATTATGGATTATCTTGTCTCCCATAATGAGGGTGAGATAGAAGGGTGGAGGATTTTCAGACTTGGTGGAGGGTTATAAGACATGGATTGGGTCATTAGTAAGGGCTACACCATTATGCTTTGAATTTTAAGGGTTTACGTGAATGTTTACAAGTTGTTTCTGCAACAACTCTTTCTGACCAGGCATATGCAAGGCTTCCCAAAGAGATATGCTTGTCTTGGCATTATTCAAAGAATAAATAATGTTTAGAGAGGGGGAATTCACATTTTATTGGACCTTGAATCTAGATAAGGAGCCTAAACCTTTTATGTTATAGGTTTGACAATCCTACCTACTCTCTAATTTTGTTGAGGAGCATGACTTGCAATAGGTACAATATTAGGATTCATACTTTGTGGCCTTGAAGAGGCATCACTTGGAGTTACATGTGCCCTTAGAATATCTCCTAGAGCTCTTTTTTTGGATCTTGTTTTGGCTATAACTGATGTGCTTTGATTTAACATGTAGTCATCTTTGACTTGAAAATTCATCATGCCTACACTTTGATTACTCCCTTATCCATGAACATCTCTTTGGCTGGGACCTGCTTCATTTAAAGTCATGTAAGGAGTGGAATCCTCTTGTGTTGCCAAAGCTTGGCTAGCTCTTCCATCATTATGCATGAATTAATCTTGAGGATGTCCCTATTGGTCAAAATGATCTTCTCCTTGGACCATATTAGCATGTACTGGGATAATTACCTTCATGGGAAGGGTAGAATTAGTATTATAGGCATTGGGCTGCCTATTATAACTTTGTTGACCTTGTTCCCTTCCTTGATAATTATACTAGGGTGGATCTTTGTATCCTTATTGAGGATAATATTTATGACTAGGGGGAGTACTTACTTGGAACTAAGCTTGTTTGAGCTGAGCTCGCAATGATTAGATTTCCTCATCCTTGTCAACAACATTATTCACCTTCTTGGGAAAGGCTCTTGGCTTCACATTGGCAATAAGAACTTGTGCTATGCTCAGAGCTTCAACTAAATTATGAGATAGCATAGGCATGGAAACTCTTAGAAGAAGCTTTCCAGCATGTATTAAGCTATTTTTAGCTTTAGTGGCTAGCTCATGCATGCCTGTAAAAGTAAAGCTTCCCATTTACTACAACATAATAGCCACATCAATGTCAATACCTTTGAGGTAGGTGGGGAACACAAAGCTAGGAGAAGGTATCATGATAGGTGGTAGCCTATGCCACATCCTTTGGAATCTCTAATTGAAGTCCCCCATAGATTCATTAGGACTTCTTTTTATAATATTTAGTTGATGAATCAATGAAGTATGGTCACTTTTATTTTCAAATATTATAACCAATAATCACCCAAAGCCATCCCAACTGGTAATGCATCCACCTCCCAATGTTCTATACTAGTTAAGTGCTTTTCTTTTCAAAGACATAGCAATCAATCTAATGGCTATGTTGGATCTAGTGACACTATGGAAATTAAAAAAGTTAGAGATATCTCTGATATGTTTATATGGTGTGATAGGGCCCTCACCATTAAAAATAGAGAGAGTTTTAGTGGCATTAAGAGGGATAGGGTCATATATGGGAAGGTTTATGGGATTTTGGGTGTTAAAAGCTGGGAAAGGTTGATGTCTATCCATCTCTCTTCTTTCCCTTATTTATCTTATTTCCCTTTGATCCCCTATTTATTTCTCTTCTTGAACTTCTTCTTCCTCTCCAAAACCTCCTTACCAAGGATCTCTCAAGGCTAAGAGTGGTTTAGAGCATTGTTCTTCAGGAAGAGCTTTAGCTAAAGGGGCTTGATAAAAAATCCTAGATAACCTTATGAGGACCATGTAGTATGATGTGTAAAACTTGGTCTAGAACCAGGGATTCACATCCCTAGTGGAGTCACCAAATGTTGGGTTAGGGAAATTTCTACAACTTTAGGCTTGTCAAGACCAAAATTCACCTTGACATAACAAACATAACCTCATCCCATCAGGCATGCTAGAACTATTGTCAATAAATCATGCACCCTAGAAGAGAGTGTTCAGTCCTCTCCTAGATTTTCATAATGTTAGGACATTCCTAGGCTTGTGGGTGTACCTCTAGGTGGAAATGAACCTCTAGGTTTGAAGGGCTAGCTCCCTATATGTGTGTTTGCCAAATGAAAACTATTTAAACCAGATTGATGAAGGGAAAAGGGTTAGAAATGCATAAGGGAAATCTGATCTAAAAATGGTGATGTACCAAAATTGTCCTTCACATGAATGTCATACATGATTGCATGATACAACAAAATGCAATCCTATTGCCAAGATATGAAAAGTTCTAACATAATTGTTTTAATGTAAATGTGAGACATATGAAATCATATAAGGTAAAGGAAATGAAATACAACCTATATAGTTTAGAAAAGTTTATACACATGCAAAATATCATACATTTAGACACATTCTATATGACCTGTTAGACTAAAACTATTTCTCAAAATGTGAAGGACAAAGGACACAAGGATGAAACCATCAATTGTTGTCACTCTGTGTCTCTCACACACTTAAGCAATTGTTTAGAACTTGAAATGACCAAACCTATGCTTGATTTTATTAAAGGTAGGAAATGATAAAACAATTTGATAGGGCTTTATCATACTTTTGTGGATGGATTTTACACTAGCCCAAGGATTATATTTATAGAAAAGAGAAGAGAGAGAAGAGGTATTTGGCACCAAGGTGAAGGAATCCATTATGTTAGAGGTCTCCATCCTCATCTGTAATTGACTTTGCCAAAGATTCTTGTTAGGGCACTCTGATTGATCCATGCCACCTTCTCAAATGCCCTTAGGTTTCCCCCTTGAAGATGTTTCTCCAATGGTTGCTTAAAAAAATGAGATATTTTAGAAATGGCATAAAAATTGTTGTAGCACGGATCCACCTATTATAAAATTTGTCTTGATGCTTAACCTCTTCTCCTTGGTTTCTCACCCTTTTTGATGGCTCTCAGAGAATGGCATAGATCATGGTTCTATGCCATGGATGTACTTAGCATGGATCCTTGTAGATCATTCTCCATCTATTCCTCTCTTTCCACATGGTATCTTTTCATTTGTCTATTCATGGTTCTCGTGCACCATCGATCAACCATTGGCTCAAGTTTATAAGCTAAGTAGCTCTGCAAACCTGATTTGCACTTTGTAGTGTAATTTAGGCTTTCGTAACCTCCCTACTTATAAAAAATATAAGTGAAGCCTTAGGAAAAAATTGATTTTCACTTGTAGACCCATTTAGGTTTTCTAACCTACTTAACTTATAAATTTTATAAGCTAATCACTTAGAAAATCTTGTTTTACTCCTGTAGACCCATTCGGGTTTTTTGGACTCACCTACTTCAGAGTCTTTGAGCTGCTCTACTTATGAATTTCATAAGTAAATCACCTAGATAATCTTGATTTAAAATATGAGTTCATTCAAGTTTTTGGATATTCTCAACTTGCTTAAGACTTTTCAAGCTTGATGGCTTCAAATCTTTCAAACTTGATTACTTCTCAATGGTTAGTTCATGATGTTAAAATTGACATTTCCTAGCCTGTCATGGGATATTTGAATCCCAAAGGATACTTCTTTGTCTTGAATTTGACATCTCCTAGCACATCATGGGACAATTCCTTTGGGTACATTTCTTCATCTTTTTTGCAAAGTGGAAATTATTTAAGCTTTCTTCTCAAAGGAATTCCTTCAAACAATTTGTCCAAAGGAATTCCTTTGGGCTTTTGTTTGGGCTCTTGGAAAGTACCCCTTTGGGAAATGAAAGTGCCCCTTCAGGAAACCCTGAAGGGTACTTTGGGAAGGAAAGTGCCCCTTCAAGAAATCTTGAAGGGCACTTTGGGAAGGGAAGTTCCCCTTCAAGAAATCTTGAAGGGAACTTTGCGAAGGAAAGTGCCCCTTCAATAAATCCTAATGGGCACTTTGGGAAGGAATGTAACCCTTCAAGAAATCTCGAAGGGTACTTTTGGAAAGGAAAGTGACTCTTCAAGAAATATTGAAGGGAACTTTTGGAAAGGAAAGTGACCCTTTAAGAAATCCTAAAGGGAATTTTGGGAATGAAAGTGACCCTTTGAGAAATCTCTAAGGGCACTTTTGGAAAGGAAAGTGACCCTTCACGAAATCCTGAATGGTACTTTTGAAAAAAGTGAAGGCAAAGTGTCCTTCAGAAAAATTCTGAAGGGCACTTAGAGGAAAAGTGACCCTTTATATTTTTTCCAAAGGGCACTTTTAAATATGAAAAGAGACAAAGTGACCCTTCAAAAAAAATTGAAGGTCACTTTGAGATGAAGTGTCTTTTTAGAATTTTTCTGAAGGGCACTTTGGGAAGGAAAGGAAAAAAGTAACACTCCAAAAAAAATTTGAAGGGAACTTTGAGTTAAAGTGTCCCTTCAAAATTTTTCTAAAGGGTAATTTCAAAGGCAAAGTGTCCTTCAAAAAACTTTTGAAGGGCACTTGGAAGAAAAGTGACCCTTCAAATTTTTTTTGAAGGGCACCTTTGAAGAAAAGAAGAAGGAAGAGTAAAGAAAAGAGGAAAAGGAAAGAAAAGAAGATGAAGGAAGGAGAAGAAGATGAAGGAAACTTAACAAAATCTTGAAGAAATTTGTTGATAGAAAAAGGTTTTGCCCAAAATATTAAGAAAATCTTCCAAAGAGAAAACACATGTGTAAATTGTTAGCACATAACAAAAGTGAACAAGGACACTATATTTAGATAATTTTCATAGGGGTGAAAATTGGCTAACAATTACTTGATCTCGGCCCAAAATAAGGATAAAGGAAAATAAAAAGTGACCATTCCATCGACATACCCTTCAACCCATTAGCCCACCAACTAGGCCCAAACATCTTTACCCTCACCTTCACAACCACCAAAACCTAAAGTATCCATTTTAAGACCCTCTCCCTCTAACCCTTTTAAATATATCTAGCATATTATGTTGAAATAACTTCACCAAACACTGGCGAATATGAACCTTTATGAACTAATAAAAACCTCACCCCATCATCATTAAGTACTGATAGAGGCTCTACAATCTATAGAAGTTCAACCAGATGACCCTCAACCCCTTGCACCCTTTATTGGAGTGCTCTAGCTTTCTACCTTCATCACCTTTCAAGATTTTGAAATATCTCCCATTAATCTAGAGGATTATAATCCTCCCCTCTTTATTACCATGTACATCAATCAAACCTACATCAAAAGGGTAATGATTGATGGAGGAGCTAGCATCAACATTATTGCCTCCCATGATTATGTCCAACTTTAGCTATCTAAGAACATCATGTCAAAAAGTGCAGTAGTCATTCACTCCAATGATATTATTGTCACTTAGATTTTCATCCCTTGAGGAGATGCCTAGATTTCCTCATCAAAGTGTCAAAATGGAAACATCTCTCTTACTATGAGTGACAATTTTGTTGAGATGAATCTCTAGAAGGGCTAGTTCCCTTGATGTAATCTTTGAAGCACTTTCCTAATTATCAACCTTAGATGAAAATGGTTAAGAAAAATAACTAATAAAGTGAAAAAATGTGATGCACCAATAGTGTATTTCCTCCCATTGACTGGATTTTTACCACTTAGAATCAAACAAGACTCATTTTACATAAAAATCATAATTCAAATTGCATTGTCACATCAATGTTTCATAAGTTAGGTCTAAAAGGAATTTTGATGCTTAAGAGCGTAATGAAGGATTTTTTTATAGGATACAATCATGAACCACTTCTAAGACACCTATACCATTTGAAAAGAACACTAACAAAGACCTGTAATAGTTTCTCTTCTACATATTTTGTGAACAATCATGGATAACATGCTAGAAAAGATAATCTTCTACTAGACAAGACCAACAAGATTTCACTAACACTCAATTGAATAGCATGTGAGTATGAAAAATCACTTTTTTATTTCTTCAAGTGTCATTCAATTACAAATTTGGATAGATTTTCCCCTTTAACCAATGGAGGCTACCCAAAAGAGCTAAAAAACATCCATATTTATAGACTTTGAGAGAGAAACAAGGAAAAAGAAGTCCAAAGGTCACTTGGACATGTTTAAATATAAAAAAAGGGTTACCATTTGCATGATAAATATTAATGAGTTTAACCATGAAATTTTAAGAGTTCCAATTGTCCATACAAGTCATGAAAACTATGAAAAGTGTCATAAAATTCCTTATCATGGCTCAAAAAAATACCTTCATCATTTGGAGCTGTTTGAATGTTAAAAAACTAACTATTGTTATGTATGATGATGGGAATAAGAGGTAATCCATTTAGTCATGAAATTCCATGTGTTGGTTGCATTCCTACTCCTTCTAAAAGTCCTAGAATGAAGTAATCATTGTCTGTAGTCTAAAAACTCCTTGTTTCAGTCATCCATCACACTTGGCCTAAGAAATATCTTTAGTTTTCCATGAAAATACATGGTATGGAGTTAATGAAACTTTTAAAGACAATCCATGGCCTTATACTACTGAGGTACACCTTAAAAAGGCTCATACTTAGAGTTTTAACCCTTCTCACCCTTGTGTTCACTATGCCAATTTTGACTGGCTAAAAGTAAGACAATTGTTTAAATACCTAGAAAATTTTATCAATAATAAAATAACTTTTATGGGTTATAAAAGGTCCCAAGACTTTTTCTAAACTTTATTTCACCTTCGATATTCTCTAGAACATAAAAACCACATAAAATGGTGAGGAAAACCCTATGTTGCATGATGTCTGTACATGCTCATACAACTCATTTGTGTGGGTGAGAGAATAAGTGAGTATTATCCATTTTATAATAAGTTTCCTTTCCAAAATATTTCTTTATATTATATTTCCAAGTTCATTTTCCCCATCGGGTCTTTGCCAAGGGTTAGTGAGGGTTTTTGATCAATTATAGGTCTTAAGCTTTGTTCATAAAGAATACACATTCAAGTTTCAATTAAATGACATATATTTTATTATAGGGACCTTATATAACTCCCCATAAATCATTTTTCTTTCATGAGTATCCCCCAAGAAGATGCGAGCTTCAAAAGTTGCCTCGTCAAGCTTGTTTCTCCATTTTGCATGAGTGTGAGTGGTTTTGAGCTCAAATATGGATCTTATGATGTTTCTCTACATTAAAAAAGTTTTCAAACCTATATCATGACTTAAAAAACATTCATAAATAATATGGATAATTCATCAAGGTTTAGAAATGAATATAGACCCCCAATTGGCTCTAAGTCTCCTATAGGCTTAATGGGCTTAACATACATCCTACTAGTTTGGACCTCTTGGGCTGATACTTCATGATTGGAATGATTTATTATGTATTTTAAAATCTCATTAAAACTCAAAAATCCATCACATAGCCTCTCAAAAACTCCTTTTCATCTTTTCCTCTCATTTGGCAATTAGGCCTAGAGAAAACTTGCATAGTTAGACTGTGTGCATGACCAATTAGGTCATCTTGAGAGGTTAGAGATTGTGTGAATGTTAATAAACATCCATAAATATTCCATACACATTAATTAATGTTACTATAATATACCAATGCCTCATCTTGGGTCTTTTACTCATTTTAACATCTTTTACTTACCTTGCCAAAGTTCTAATTTTCATGATTGGCTGACCTTTGAGACAAAATAGAGAGGTATACCCTCATCCCCATGTAAAATTGGATATTTTTTGAGTTTTCTTAGGTCATAATGATGATATATATCAAAGTGTTTACTTTTATTCCATGTTTTGGATTCCAAACCATCTTCAAATGCCCAAAAAAGGCCTCAAAACCCCTATTCTCTTGCATTTGTTTTCCCAAATTCACTTAGGAGTCACTCTTCCAAGATAAAAAAATGCTTATAGGTTTCCTAATAATTATCCCCACCTTAAAAATTTTCTCATGGAGATTTTAAAACCATCTGGAACACTCCCTCTTTTAGATTCCTCATGCTTACCTAATGAACCAACAAGTTTCCTCCTACCCTTCTTGTGTAGACTGTAGTCCATTTGCTAAGTGGAAAGGGAATTTGAGAAAATTATAAAGGTATTAGGAATTTTATGGCACATATTGGATCATATTGGATCATCTAATGATCATTTCAACCTACCTTTCACTTCTAGACAATCTATTCTTCACTTACCCTTGTCAAGTTATACCCTACTGATTGAGACTGAGGCACCTCTACATTTGCTTACTCCTATATGTTTCATGGGCTCCCAATATATTTTTCATGATTTTTTAATACCCCACTGAGACCTCCTAAGGTCATCAACTTCCTTATTCTAGTGTCATCTCACTTAAGAGTGCCATAGTCCTTGTAGCTCATATTATTCCTTATTTGTTGACTGAGACAATTTACATTTGTTTAAGATTGTTGTAGGTGAGAAATGCTTCATTAAAATATTGTCAAGATGTTTTTTGGAACTTAATATCCATGCCTTTCCTAAATATTATCTTCTTGATCCATGCTTACTCTCCTAATAGTCATTAGGCCATTTGTGGCTCATTTTAGCTCATGACTGGGACAACTCTAATTGACCCTTGCTTGTAGGTGAATACAGGGGTATATACATTTTATTGTGGTGCTAAAGAGATCCTTAGGACATCCTATTAGATCACAAAAAGTTTTTTTCATTTTCATTCACCTAGTTTTCTCCATGGAAACTCCAACTGAACCTTCACCTGACTGAAACAGTTTTCCTCCAAAACCCTACTATAAGTTGCCATTTCTAGCTTTAGGGGTACTTGTAGGTTGGCATAGGGGTGATGGGACCCTCCTTGACTTCTTCCTAATGACATATAACCTTAATTAATTTCATCCAATCAATATATCTATCCCATTCATGTTCTTATGTTTGAAATTGTCCTTCAAGGTGATAAAAGACCCATTTCCCTTACAACCCTATAGATATCATTGAGTTTTTCAGTGTGTTTTAGGGCATATGTGAGTGTCCAAAACTCCTACTTCCCCATAATTTTAGACCCCCATATTTGGCATGGTTCTTTATTATGATAGGGGATATGTATCCACCAAATATCAAGACTTAAAACCTTCTACGAGTGTGTTATGAGGGGTCCACAAAAAGCCATTTGGTCTTTGTTTTCACTTTTTAGGTCAAACAATCCCAAACACAACTAAGTTGTGTTTATAATTGATTTCATACCTATTTTTTCCTTCTATAAACTTGTATGGGTCTACCATGGTTTTCTTGTCAAAACAAGATGAAGAGGAAGAGTCACCTTTCTTTAGCCCTTCCATACAACACTCCAACCCCTTGCTCAGCCATCTGTAGGTGGGTGTTTTGATGCTCAAACAATGGAATGAGCATGAATAGATAGAAACCATGAGTGTGAGTTAGAATCATGTACCTCCATTATGAATTTTAATGCATCTTATACAATGCTAATCAATTAGATTACAAGTCCACCTCTCCATACATCAACATGATGTCATCAGGGCCTATAGATTAGTGTCTTGAGTTGTGTTTTGTAGGTAGAGTATAGAATTAGGGTAAAACGTGATGGTAAAATGTGATTATCATTATTTTAACCATGAAATTAACTTCCAAAACACCCTTTCCATGATGAAAACACTTGCATACATGTGAAAAGAGTAGATGGAGGCACTAAATGACTACCTTGGCATGGGACATGAACATATGGTCAAATCTACACCTCATTTAGCATACAAAAAGAACTTTGTTCAACTTATAAAGTATTGGATAAGCCAATACATCTCCATTATCACTTCATAGTCAGGATGAGAAATCTTATACATGAGTTTTAAATTAAAATTATGCAAGGAGCTGACCATGGAGGGAAATAAGCTAGTAAGCAATCTAAGAGGTGACATAATAAAGTTTAAAAATGAAAGGAGATGGTCACATGAATTATGATCTTATGGAACACTCTTTCCCAATTTAAATAGACACCTACAAGAAAAATACACTCAACAAACCAAAGCACTCCAACTAAAACTACACATGGTGACACCCCCTTGCATCATAGACCAATTTTGCTCATCTAAACATCATGAATCATGAAAACAAGAATAGATACCATATATTAAGGAATACAACATATTTTAGAGCCAACATCACCAACTAGTTTTTACAAATTTGGTAGAAATGGAGCAAAACCTATAGGGTACACTAAATAACTAGTAAAAAGACAGTCAACTTATTAGCAATGATTCATAAATCATAGTTTACCAATATTAAAAATCCATATATGAATATTAATGTATTAGATGTTAATATCATCTACCAAAATAATTTGTCCTAAAACTACTTGTACTTTATATATCAATAAAAAACTTGAGGGTCACTTTAGTTTGTCTAGAAAATCAAGAAATGTGTAGAATGGTTTTAGCATAAAAATGACTATTTTAGATTAAAAAAATAATAGATATGATTTTTATAAATATTAGGAGACCCCCCATGATCCTCCCCATGTGTTACACTTCCCAAAAATCCATACAAGTGCTATTTTATCTCTTTTTCAACTAATTTCTATAATTTCAAATAGGGAACTTGAAACCTTTTGATGTGAATGACATATATGAAACTCATAATGACCTCTTTGATGTTTTTCATGAAGGTAAGACAAGTATTCATCTTGGGAAATGTGCTATTTTCATTAATGACTCTTAAAGGCATGTAAAATGACCCTTAATGGATAAATTAACTAATGTAACTAAGACCAAAGCTAATATGACCTGAAATGACATCAGTTAACAAGTAATAATTCATATGAAAATATATTAGGACCCATTAAAACATTTGAAATCAATTTTTTTTGCCTAGGGGTGCCCCAATTTGACCAAAAAGTCAAATTTGATCAATAAAATGGTGACTCATAAGGGTAGTATGCCTATTATACTAAGGACCAGTAGCCTTATCTTATCAGGGCCAATGGAGTCAATGGATTCTTGAAGACAATTAGCAAGGAAGTTTCCAAAAAACAAACACAAAAAAAACACACCACACTAACAAAGCAAGACACAAAACAAGGCAAGACACAAGATAAAACTCACACATGTGCATAAGTATCTCTTTTTGTCTTATAATTTACACTGATAATTTGTAAGATAAAACTAGGAGTTAGATGCTTGAGGTATTGGATGATGTGTCCCCCCTCAAAATGGGAATCAATAGAGGAGAAATTGGAATCAGGTATCAGTTTGATAAGAAATAAATTATGTGAGTAGAGGAGAACATGGTATCACTGATTGTACATATACTACTATGAGTTATAGTTGACAAAATCAAGAACAAGTAAGGTTGATGAGGACTTGAATAGAAATAACCAAAGCACAACTTGTAAGTGATAGTTGATAAGGTCAAAACAATCAAAGTTGTAGCTCTAATTTGTCCATGTGTCCTAGGTATATGAGGTAGGAAGTTCCCTTAGGAAACATAAAAAGGTTTTAGGTGATAGGGCAAGCTTGGTCGGCATCCAAAACACCTAATATACATGCATGTGTACAATAACCAACTATAGTAAAATAGCATAAGCAGTCAAGACAAAAAATGCAAGGTTGGTGTAAAAGGGTCAATAGGTGAGGAGATATTCATGATCTCTAATTAAAGTCATCATGGGTGGAGATTTAAGTGATTTTCAAGAGTGGTTGTCATGGTTAGGGAGATATATGTGATCTCCAAGTTGGTAGTCATGGTTAGGGAGATAAATGTGATCTCCAAGTTAGTAGTCATGGTTAGGGAGATATATGTGATCTCCAAATGCCTCAAATTATGGGTATAGTCTAAAGAGTTGTGGTTTTTGGTGGAAATTCTAATGCAATGGTGTTGACATTAGTGATGTCACCAATGTCAATAGTAAATATTCTAGCATTGGTGGCCTAAGGCAAGGTTACTGATATCAATGGGAAAAAGTGCTGACATCGATGGATTAGGTCAACTATGCTGATGTCAGTGGGTGACCAAACCTAACAAAAAGGGGTATGGTGGCCCACCAAACTCATTTACAACATTTGATTGGTGAGAAAAAGAGCTCTAAGAGTGACTGAGATGGTAGAGCTAGGAGGGGACCCATTAGGAGGTACATCACCATAAGAGCCAACTGTGCCAACCTAGAGGAGATAGAGAGATGAGGTAAGATCCACTATGATTAGATTTGAAACTTGAGTTGGTTATTTTGATTTTGTATGCTAAAATTAAAGGTTGGGTAATAAAAATGTATTGAGGGGGGTAGGAAATGGGGTGGGGTAGGTTTAGGGGAATTTGGGAGAGATTTGGGGTAGGTTTTAGGTTAAAAAAGAATTTTGGGGGATGGGTCATTCAGCCCTAGGGTCAAACTAATCATCAATTTCAATGGTGTCCACTAAAATTGATTGACACAGTGCTGATGTCAGCATTAAAAACTAATATTGATGATTATAAAAAACCCAAAAATAAGAGAAAATGTCAGTTTGGATCTCTAATTGAAGTAGTCCACTAATATAATGGCCAAAATAGCCTCAGAAGACCCTGTGTCGAATGAGTGCTACTTACATAGCCCGATGGAGGGCCTCAGGCCAATGTAGTTCTCTTAGAGCCTAGGGAAAAAGATCTAAGGTATGGTTAAAAGTGTGTTAGGGGAAATGGGTAAAAAAGCCAGTTTGAAATAGGTCAAGAGATGTAGGGATTGAAAGATAGGTTATAGGGTTAAAGGTTAGGGATATAAGATGTGAGGCCTAGAGTTGTGATAGGTAGTTGGGCTTAAGGTGGAGAAGGGAGAGTAGGTTAAATAGTTAGGTGAGTATATGGCTGAGCTAACCTTAGAAGACCCCATGTTAACTAAGTGCTACTTGCATAACCTAGTGGAGGGCCTTTGACCAAAGTATTTCTCCCAGAGAGAAGGGAAAAAAGTGGTTACATAATTATATTAGAAAGTATGTGACTCAAGTTGTGTGTGTATGGATACATGATAGGTTAGAGTTGATGTTGTGAGATCACTTATTGAGGTTAATGACTCAGATGAGGAGGAATGTTACCCAAAATGAGTGGGATCATATGGTAGCCATAGGGTTAGTGGGAGTGTGATGATATTGTAGATTTGCATGAGATGTGAGTCTAATGATAACATTGATCGAGAGGTGGGATACCTTTCCATCTATTGACTAAAGAGTTGATAGTGACTTAGGAGGATGTATATAAGATTTTACAATTTACACTCTAGGGTGAGGAGCTCTTCTCATGTTTGAGAGAGGAGCATGATATTCACATGGTGGCATTATTTAGAGATCATGTTAGTGAGGTGACTGATCATTCAGTGAGCTTCACGTACGAGACACTATACATTAATGATGAGGAGTAACATCAATTAAGCATTTTCATGATGATAGGGATTACCATGTATGCATTACCAGATGTATATGGTGGGAGATTTTTGATTGCATTGATAGGTGTGCTGGCATAGATGGTTGAGCAGTGGATTGTATTTATATGGGGACTAATGTTTTTGGCACAATTATATAGAGAGCTATGGGGGTTGAGACTGTGATAGTGCTATAATTTATGTGTCAGGCATTTAATTCACTATTGGGTGTATGAGCATATCATGGTGACATGACCAGTGGGGCTACCTACCATGATTCTAGATAAATTTAGGGTTGGTTTTAGATGGGGGAGAGATGGTATGGCATAGACTTGAGTAGATGATATAGTACACGATATTACTTATTATAGGCACATGATAGAGGGATTGATCCCTACAGATATTTTATGGAGACACTACTTGACATAGCCTTCATTTAGATGAGAGGAAAAGTAGTTTATTAGCTTATAAATCTCATTCATTATGGGTTAGAAGGAGATGAGATGATGAGCTAGAGATGATACTCATGGCATGGGTTAGGAGGTAGTTTAGCCTATTATAGGATGTACCACCTACTTTCCCTCAATATAAGAGGGATGATATAGAGGCACCTCTACCTTTGCCATAGGAGACAATTGAGCTAGATTTTAAGGAGCTACCAATAGGGTCAAGTGTAGTAGATCCAAGGCGCACAACATAAATGGCTTGGTGGGAAAGTTTGCATCGTATAGTTGAGATCAAGAGGCTATCATCAGATTTATAAGGTTTAGTGAGAGAGAGATGTAACTGTACAAGCATGAGATATAGTAATGCAGGCTCGATATATAACTTAGACATAGGTATTAGTTTTATAGGGATAGATGGTGACATTACAAGGCTAGGTATGGGCACTACGAGGCTAGGTTGGGGTGTTATAGGGCCAAGTCAGGGTGTTACAGGGTTAAGTTATTACACTAATAATAGAGAGGGATAATTTGAGAATAGCAAGTAGAGCTACTCCTCCTCCACCACAAGGACCAATACAAGTTAGGCCTTCAGTAGGTGCGATGGGACCACTACAAACTATATATTTAGTGAGGTATACTACTTCTGTTGATCAAATTACTTATTATAAGAGGGCCATCAAGGATTTCCCATAGATTTATAAGTACTATGAGTTCAAAGAGTAGGAGAGATTAGTATCACATGCCACATCTTCTAGTTCATGCAAACACAGACGGGCAAAGAGTGGTGATGACACTGCTTCTTCATGACCATGTAGAGAGCCTCAAGGACTCTGAGTGTCAGAGTTTGTTTTTAGTTATATATTTTATATGCACACTAGCCTGTGAGCTGAAGATAAGAGATATATATTTTGAGAGAGAGAGGATATTGTGATGATGTATTGATGTAAATGTATGTTGAGCATGTGTGTGTGTGTATGTATATATATATATATATATATATGTATATATATAGATATGCATATGTATATATATACACACACACACACACATATATAGATATACATACATATATATATATATATATATATATATATATATACATATATATCTATATATATGTGTGTGTATATTATTTGTGTGTTTATGTGTATACATACATATATATCTATATGTATATATATATATATATATATATATATATATATATATATATATATATATATATGTATATGTATATATGTATATATATATGTGTGTGTGTGTATATATATATACACACACATATACACACACAGTGTATGTGTGTGTGTGTGTATGTATACACACACCTACACACACACACACACATAGAGAGAGAGAGAGAGAGAGAGAGAGAGAGAGAGAGAGAGAGAGAGAGAGAGAGAGAGAGAGAGAGAGAGAGAGAGAGAGAGAGAGAGAGAGAGAGAGAGAGAGAGAGAGATGTATATTTATTATGATTTTGAGATGCATTTATTGTGATTGTGATGATCATGTTGATATAGATGATCATTGCTATGTTGATGTTATGTTAATTTGATGTTAATGTTGAGCATGTGAGTTGAGTTAGACTATTATTTCCCATATATGTGATGGTATATGCATAGTTGATGTGTTAGCTTCATCTTAGCATTTTTACATATTTATGATGGTGTATGCTTAAAATGAATAGGTTGGGTATGTTATTTTATTTCAACATTTTTCCATATTTATGATGGTGTATACTTAAAATAAATTAAATAGGTTTGATAGTGCTTGTATGATGTTTTCATCTTAGTAGAGAGATCGACATGTGATTTGGAAGGGAAAAATAAAGAGGTAAAATGCTCTTGTATTGGCAAAGTACATAATCATAACATTGCTAAGCTTAGGAGTATGATCCTCTTTCATGCTTTGCATCATTCGACCATTTTGTTTATTAGAGAAGCATCATGTTTACCTTGTGTTAAGTGAGTTTAAAGTCCCTTGAAAGAGTATGAGAAAAAAAAAAGGTAAATGAGTGGAAGTGTTTGGGTAGCATAACCTTCGAAGTGGGGATGATACGCCCCTATTGTGGGTGACTCGAGAGTGACTATAGGTAAGTCAATGACTTAAAGCTCTTTTTTTTGTGTGTAAGCTGATCAATGCGAGAAGCCTACAATAAGATTTTGTATGTGTTGAGGTCATATGAAGCTGATCAATACAAGAAGCTTTTATTTGTATTTCCCTTTGAGATCAAAGATTGGCCTAGCCATCCTTTAAGGGAGTGGTCTAAGCATTTGTTTTTGAGTTTAAATAGCTATCCTTTAAGGGAGAAGTCTATTGATAGTAACAAAGAGAAGTTACATAGCTATCCTTCAAGGGAGTTATCTACATTGAGAAACATGACCTTAGAGATTAGAACTTGTCTACATATCCCAATTTTTATTTTTTTTTACTTTTAGTCATGGGAAATACTTTAGAGGCTTAAGAGTTTTCCACTTTGAGGGCAAAACCATAGCACTTCATAAGTTAAATAAGTGAGTAGGAGTAAGGGTTAAGAGGAAGAGAAATGAATGTAATAGGGGTGCTCAAGGGATGAGCTCAAGTTAAAACATGAGGTGAAGTGATGCTTATTTAACAAAAGAATGGCCACAGGTATAAGGCTTTTAAAGGCTCAGATTCTTGCCTTCCTTTGAGAGAAGATAAGTGATAAGGTCCTGAGCCATAATTGTGAGTTATAATGTAGGGTCCAAGCCAATTAGGAGAAAACTTACCCCGTTTGCTTTTCTCCATGTTCATCACATGTTGATTTTCTTTTAAGACTAGATCTCCAATATTGAAATCTTGCTCTTTCTGGTTTTTATTGTAAGCACATCTGATACACTCTTGATAGATTTGGAGGTGGGTAAGGGCTATGAGACGACACTCATCAAGCAACTTGAGTTGAGCCAAAAGTTCTTGGTAAAAGTCATTGTTAGTAAGTATGTCTTTTAGAGAAATATAAAGAGAAGGAATCTGAACCTCAAGAGGCAAAATAGCCTCTATGCCATACACCAAGGAAAAAGGTGTAGCACCCATAGGGGTTTGAATTCTAGTATAGTAAGCCCATAAAGTAAAGGGGATGTGTGTGTGCCAATCCTTGCCCGTATCATTGACTACCTTCATGAGAATTTTGGTCAATGTTTTGTTAAAAGCTTCTACCTATCCATTTTCTTGTGGATAATATGGTGATGAGAAGCTTAATTTAATTTTGAATGTATCACAAAGACTTTGGATAGTCTTATTTTTGAAATATTTGCTGTTATCTATTATAATTTTATGGGGGACACCAAAATGATAGATTATGTGGTGGTTGATAAAATCAACATTTTGTTAGCCTTAGTGGAGATGAGAGGAATAGCCTCGACCCACTTGGTGAAGTATTCAGTGGTAGTAATGATAGAATGGTGATGAAGGGATGAATGAGGGTTAATCTCCTCGATTAGATCCAAGACCCATTTGTAGAAGGGTCAAAAGTCTTTGGCAAATTGTAAGGCATGACTCAGAACGTGAAGAAGGTTAGTGTGTTGTTGACATTTAATGCAATGCTAAATGTAATCAGCACAATCTTGATGGAGTGTTGGCCAATAATAGCCGAGTTGAAGGATACACTTGACAACTATGTGACCATTGAAATACTCACCAAAAATCCTATCATGGACTTCCTTAATAGCGAAGGGAGTCTTAGTACTAGTGAGCAATCTATGGAGGAGACCATCAAAACCTCACTTGTAGAGAAGTCCCCCTAGCATAGTGTAATGAGCGACACATTTTATGAAGGCACATCTCCCATTATTAGAGATATCAAAAGGGGTAATAGAAAAGGAAAGATAATCTGTGAGTTGCTTGTACCATAAGTCATGTGGGTTAGATATTACATTTTTGATGAAAAGGATGTTAGTTGATGCATATGAGGGTAATGTTAAGCGATGCACAGTGACATAGATTTTTGAGGAAGAGGATGAAGAAGGTATGTGTGAAGCAAGTGAAGCCATTGTGTTAGCAAACTTATTTGTAGATCGAGGAATAGTTTATAAGAGATAAGAGTTAAATGATCCTAATAACGTATCTACATGATGTTTATACCACTATTTTTTTTTTTGCATAGGTAGGAACCATTAACCTAATTAACCACTAGCTAAAAATCATTAAAAATGGTTATGGATTTGATACCCAGGAAGAGAGTCATTTGAATCCCTAAGATCAAAGTCTGATATTTAGTCATGTTGTTAGTACATTCAAAATCTAGTTTAAATGATAAAGGCATAGGCTCACCATCTAGAGGAATAAGAATGACCCCCTCACCCCCACCATATTTACATTTATATCTATCAAAGAACATCATCATTTGATAGGAGATGTCATCAGTGGAGAGCATTGTGATGGATTCATAAGGAAATTTGAGGTTTGAAAGTTAGTTGTCAGGCAAAGGGTGGTAGCTAACTAGTCAATGATTATTTGCCCCTTAATAGACTTTTATTGAATAAACTCTAAATCAAATTCAGCAAGGAGCATGAGCCAATGAGCTATATGTTGGTTGTGATAAGGCTTAGAATACATGTATTTGAGGGGATCAGTATGGGTGACCATGTAGGTTTTGTGATTTAGAAGATAATGGTGGAGCTTGGAGGCTAAAAATATCAACGCGAGGCAAATTTTATTGGTATGGGTATATCAAGTCTCATAATCAATAAGTGTGTGGCTTATGTAGTAAAGTGCTTGTTCATGATGGTTATCATCTTGATGTGTAATCATAGAACTTAGAGAATGGTCTATTAAAGAGATGTATAGGGAGAAAGGTTGATTTTTCTTAGGTGGAATAAGAACTGGTGGGGAAAGGAGAAATTGTTTGAGTGCATCAAAATATTCCTAGTAATATGTATTCCAATAGAAAGAGACATCCTTTTTGAGGAGATGGTAAAAGGGTTGGCAATGATCTAAAAACTAGGAGATGAATCGATGGATTGACTAAAGTTTGCCTTACAGGTTGTAGAGTTGTTTAATATTAGTAGTTAGAGGCATCTCTAGTATTTCTCTAACCTTAGTAGGGTCGACCTCAATACCATAGATAGAAATGATAAAACCTAAGATCTTACTCAAAATAACACTAAAGACACATTTCTTTAGGTTTAGTCAAATGTTATAATGGAAGAGATGAGTAAATATCAAGTGATCTTGGAAAAATTTAGACTTTTCAAGTAAGTCATCCATGTAATCTTCCATAATTTTATGTAGGAGATCATGGAAGATGTAAGTCATAATGTGTTGGTAGGTGGCACCAACATTCTTTAGACCAAAAGGCATGACCTGATAACAAAAATTTCCCCATGGGGTAATGAAAGTTGTCTTGTGTTGATCCTTGAGAGTAACCAGGATTTGATTATATCCAGAGAACTTATCCATAAGTGATAGCATCTCATGACTAGCTGTTAGATCAACAAGTTGGTCGATAGTTGGCAATGAGAAATTGTCTTTTGGACAAGTGAGGTTTAAGTCATGATAGTCATTGTAAATACAAATTTTACTAGTCACTTTTGTGATAGGAACAATATTAGAAATCCATTGTGGGTAGTCAATAGGTTGGATAAAGTTAACATAAATGAGGCATTAGAGTTCTTCTTTGACAAGGAGAGAAATATGAAGATGCATCTTGCAAAGCTTTTGCTTAACAAGTCTAACATCTTGATTGGTGACTATGTTAGGCATGATGATAGAGGGGTCAATACCAGGCATGTCATTATAAGACCAAGTGAAGGCTTTGCTATGGTTAGTAAGAAATGTGGCATAAACATCTTGCTTAGAGGAATCAAAAGATTGGCCAATCTTGAGGATGTGGGGGTTATCATGAGAGGGCAAATTGATGTTAATGGTTGATTTATTTAACATAACTTATATTTTAGATGGGAGCGATTATTGGATATAGGAATCATCTACACCCATGTATGTGTGAATAGCATCATCATCTTGAAATTGGATAGTGTTAATAGTGGGAGAGTCTTTATCAATTATTTCAGGATGAACAAGAGGAAGGGACCTTGTTTCCTTACCCTGGTGATAGGTGAGAGACCCTAAATGGATGGCATTTATTGAAAAAAAATTAAAAAATTAGGAGGTATAGATACCTATGATTTGGTAGGTGATGATGGAGAAGAAGGTGGAGAGGGAGAGACTGACTCTTCAATAATTGGCACATGAGAAGTTTTAGTGAGTTTAGTTGGTTCATCATATCCCATTCCATGCCTCTTTTTGGAATTTCAGTGGTTTGACTAGTGGGATATTCAATAGGCATATGGACACCCTAATCATAACGACCCAAATCAAATCCTTTTTAGGTACACTAATAGAGATAGGTGTGCATGAAACTAGGCTTTCTTAGGGAAGATAAGTCACAGGTAAATGGTTGTGGTGAAGAGGATGGATTGTTGATAGTGGGAGTATGATCAATTCCCCCATATGTGAAATTAGTTTGAAGGTTAGGGAGCCCATAAGGGATGATCATCCCAATGAGAGGATCATAATTTGGATGTATGTGAATCTTTCCATACTCTTGTTGAGTATATAACATGTCGAGCATCAACAAATGATATTCTCTAAGTGATAATTTTAAAAGTCTCCTCCATGGGATCTGTGTCAAGAATTTGTGTTATCGATATCTATGTAACCAGAGTAGTGGAGCTTGTGGAAGCTTCAAAAGTATCATGTAGAGAAGATGATGTCTTTAATGAAATAAGAACATTATTGAGACTATAAGTCATGTTGCATATTTTAAATGTAGGTGGGTCAGTGGGTATAACATGCACTTGGCCATCATGTTCAAACTTGACATAATGGTTCAAAGTTGAGGGTACAATGCCATAACACATATCTAGGGTCATCCAAGTAGGATGTTTTATTGGAAATCTCCTTCTACAACATAAAAGAGCTTGGGAATTATGTGTGGACCTACACAGAAATGTAAGACAAAAATGCCCATCATAGTAGATGTGGTATCATTAAAGGAGTGGAGTACCATGTTAGTTTGAGACATGCAATTCTTAGGAAGAGATAGCTATTTTTAGGCATGGGTGGAAATAATATTAATACTAGCTCCCCCATCAATCATGACTCTCTTGACATGAGTTTGATCAATATATGTGATAATAAAAAGGGCAGAATACTAATCTTCAGGGTGTTGAAGTGGAATTTTTAAAGCACTGAAGGAAATTAGGGAGATGGAATTAAGGGAGCTAACTAAAGCTGTAAGAGGTTGGGGATCATCAAGTTGTACCTCATGCTTACAAAGCACTAATCAAAGGTTGATGGTGTTGGGGTGAGTTTTAGATTAACTCATATAAGGACATTTTTATAGGAGTTTGGTGAAGCTCTTTCACCATCAAGCTTTGAATAATGTTTGAAGATGTTAGTTTAGGGACACCCAAAATGGAATTCTTAGGATTCAAAGGAGTGTCTTTGGAAAAGGGATGAGCCTAAAGAGTGGTTAATTTTTGCTAACTTTTATCCTTTTGGTTTTATGACCATGTGGCCACATTAACTATGTTGATTTGAAATATAGGTGAAGGAGGTGGCAAAGGGGGTATGACCACATCTTTGGGTTTGAATTTAGGTGGAATAGTAGGAGGCATTGTGGAATCTAGAGGTGGAATAAAAGGAAGGTTAATGGGAGTATCAAAAAAGAGAGCATCGACATCAAAGTGTTACCAAATGACTGTTGTGAGGGATTTACAAATCTTAGTATCATGTCCAGGTGAATGATGATATAGACACACTTGTGTATCATTAAATCAAGATGGATTCATTCTAAGAGGACTATAAGGTTTAAGGGGAGGAAGAGTTATTATAGAAGATTACAACAATTGACATAAGAAAAGGGTCTAAGAGCTTATGGCTGAGCTTGCACTTATTGTGGTAATAGGAGTGGACACCTTATTTTGTTTAAGAGTCACATGGGTGATTTTGTGTGGTGCCTTATTTGGTGGTGGTGGAGTTACATGTTTTTCTAACACTTTCTTGGTGTTAGGTATCATGATCTTAGATGTGAAAGGCCTACCAAGTGGCAAAGGTAGTAATGGAGTCAACTTAGCCTTTTATTTCACTTGGATCGATGATAATCTAACTAAAGTAGAGGGGTGAGGTCCCAAAATTGAAGGTAAAGTTGAGGATTGAAGAGGGAAAGATCAGTGAGATCTAGGAAGCTTAACAATTTTTTGTAGTGTAGGCCATGAAACTCCAACTTGGGGTAGGAGAGTTAGATCTAATTTCACCTGTGGATGAACTAGATTAGAGACAGGGCATGCACTTAAAGACATGATCTACTTTAATGTGGTAGATGCCTATGAGGGTGAGGGTTCTGACATAGATGGATGAACTTTAGGTTATTTTAGTGAAGAATATCTAGATTTTTCAAATACCTTAGGGTAAAGGGTAGTGAGAGGGTTGATGGTAAATTTCAATACTCATTGTGTTATATAGGGAATTTTAAGTTGGTCCCAAAATACCACGTGATCTAGCAGGAGAAGAGACATTCATAGAGTCAAGAAATTCTAGACTTTTCACCAACTATGAGAAGGTTCTTCAAGAGGGTATAGCATATGAATGATGTTCCCCTCAACATGTGGCTGAAGAATGGGTAAGACATGGTCTTCAAGTGGTAAGAGTATAGGTAATATTGGTGTAAAAAGAACTAACAATACTGGCTCCTTTGATGGAAAAAGAAGTGGCAAAGGAGGTTTTTTCTCATGTGGGAGTGGAATGGTTGAAATAGGCTCTTCTACCTAGGGAGGAAGAATGGGAAAAACAAATGTCACTGACTGTGGGGGAGGAGTCAATAAAATTGGTGCCTCCTATTGTGGAAGAGGTTGAACTAGAGGTAAAGGAAATACCATATTAACCATATGGATATTATGATCACATGAGTTAGTCATGGTCTAAACAATATTTTTATTGGGTGAATGGTTAGGAAAAGGGTGTTTGAACACATCCATATTTTGATTAGGGGGCACATTAAGATTATCCAAGATGAGATCACCCCTATCAAACATGTCTTAAAAAATGTTATTGAATGTCTTATAATTATTAAAATTGTGTCCTTTAACTCGATGGTATCCACAAAACTCATCTTCCTTGTACCAAGTTGGAACAGGATGGGAGGGGTCAAACTATATAGGAGGTTTTATTTGAGGAAGGGTTATGACACCTTATTGCAATATTTTTTCAAAAATGGATTTATATGACTCCCCAATGGGAGTGTATTGTCTTTGTTCATACTGTTGTTGGAATTTCTTGGTCAGAGTTTGGGAAGTTGAGGAATTAGATTGGTTGGTAGTTGTGGAAGAAGCTGATAAATAACCAATGCATTGGTGGAGCCTTTATATTTTTATTTAGAAAGAGAAGTTTTAGAAGAGGAGTCATTTGATTTATAATTGGAATTCTTACTGTGTAACTTGACTCTGCCTTCATCTATAGCTTGAATCTTGAGTTTTCATGCCATTGTAAAGGCCTCATCAAATGTGTAGAAAGTTTGTACTTGGAGTGTGGAAAAAATATGTTTATCTCATGCCCTTGAAAAGAGATCAATAAGCTCAAGTTGGGATAAGTAGAAGGAGAGTTGATTGATCAAGCCTCTCCATGAGCAACAAAATTTGTGATAGACTCATCATCAAATTGTCTAATAGAATAAATGTCTGTAATAGAAACCGTTTTAGAAATGTTAATAGAGAAATGGTCTAGGAATATTTACGTTAGTTGGGTAAATGAGAAAATGGAGTTTTGATCTATAGAGCTATACTAATCCAGGGCAAAACCCAAAAGAGACATAGTGAAAGTATGAATTAATAACACATCATCATGCCCTATTAAATAAAATGCATGTCTAAATGCTCACAAATGTTGTTGTGGGTCCTATTTACTCTAGAAATAAGTAAAATTGAGGATTTTCCATTGGGTTGGATAGGGGTGAATAGGGACAGAAGGATGGATGGGTTCATTGCATATCTAATCATAAGATAACACATTCTTTGAACAAGAAATAGATGTCTCTAGATTAGACATCTTGTCTATCAGCATCTTAATGAGGTCTAGAGGGAGGTTTGTCTGAGAGATACTTCCTAAGTTATAGGGAACCTAATAAGATGTAGGGGGAGCATATGACATATATTTCTGAGGTTGTGTTGGTGTAACATAAGGATAATAAGTCATAAGTTGAGGGGTAGAAATAAAAGGGACTTGTCCCATTGGGTTAGAAAACATGCTTTGGTTAGATGTTATTATTATAGATTGGATCATTAGCATGGTTAAACTAGACGAAGGGTGAGTCATAACTCAAGTAATTATAGGTGTGAGAGTAGATGGAATAAGTACCACCAAATTTTGAAATGGGGTGTGACTTGACTGAACTGCTTATGGTTGTGAAAGTAGGGAAGTCAGGCTAGGGTTTAGGTGGGATGGGTAGTTAGTGATGCTAAAATTTTGAAATTATTTATGGTTGGGTTACTTTTCAAGGTGGTGGTTTGAGTAACCATAGGGAAAATAGTGGAGACAATTGAAATTAAAGTTGTCTCCATTAGAGAGGTTGGCATACCATAAATTGGGTCACCCAAAGAATTGCAGGTTTAGCTCATGGCAAGGTAATGTTGAAGGGTTGCCACATTGAGATCACGAAATTTAGCAAGATATTGATCTCCTTTAGGCATAATAGGAATTTGGTTAGGGCTTGGAGTATGCTCTATATATAAAGTATGCTCCATAATAAAATAAAAAATAAAAGGGGAATTTGGAAGTGGTTGCCAACTTGCATAATCAACAAGAATTTTGGCTTAAGCTCACATCGATAGTCTTAATACTCTATATTAGTGTCAGAATAAGGAAAAATTAGGTTCAAGTGTAGGTAAGGTGGTTATTTTAGCTTGATATTTTGATAAAATCAAAATTACACAATCATCAACATCGATCAGTTGACTGATGTTAGTAGAAAAAGTTTGCCAACATCAATGGGATTAACTGATGTTGGTAGCTAAAGTCTATCGATGTCGATATAGTTAACTGATGTCAGTCACTGTGATAACCTAAGAGATGGAAAATCTAACATTTTAGTAATCTAGAGGTATAATCTAGGTAAAATAGAGGATGGAAGAGGTATGTGTAATAAGGAAGAAGACTCAAAAAACTTGATATAATAGGTTATGTAAATTATGTATTACAAATAGTGTTTATTTTGTGAATCAATGGAAAAATGTCCTTACCAACTCCAAAATATAGAAGTCAATAAAAAAGTAGAGAAAGAAAATACAACCACTAATATTAACTCCTAGAGATAAATTTTAGTCTCGTGTTATCTTATGCCTTAATCAGATAGTAAGAAGAAAATTTGGTTATCAAAGGTATTAGAAAGTAATCTAGAGCTAGTTTTAGGTTTTTTTGTGCTCAAGAGGAAATTTGTGTTAGACCAGGTACATGTCTTGTTATAGGAGCTTGCTTCCCACACTTCACAGGCTTAAAGCCAAGCCAGGATGCTTAGCCAAAATATACCTTCTACTTAGAGCTTATACTCCGCTAGAGAATGGAGTGGGTTCTCCCCTTGGTAGTATGGATTTTTGGGTAGGGTAAGGTGATCCATTAGGTGATGAAATCTTGATGGGCCTTCTCTTAAGTGAGTTTAGATGTTTGTTTTTGTGAGTGTGATCTGGTTTTGTAACATAGGTGCACTATAATTCATTCATAATGCTTGTAATTAACTAGGTGAGCTAATATGCAATAAGCAAACAATGAAGTGCCGTAAGTTTTAAAACCCAAATATGAAATGTTTAGATTCGAATGAAAACAAAGATGAAATAGGAGTAGAGAATGAAATTCAATATCATAATGTTCATGCAATAAGAAGTAAAGAAGAGATTCTTTTAACTTGTAAGAAAAATGATAAATTGCTTTTAAAGGCAAATAAAAAAGAAGTGTGGCAAGGAAGAAGGAATTTTAGTTTATTGCCCTTAAACAGAAAATAAAATGTTAAATTTTTGCTTTGAGGGAGAAAAGAAGGGGAAAGTGCAAAAAATGAAGTTTTCACTATAATGCACCTATATGAATGCTTAAAACAAGCAATAAACCCAAGGAAAACTCCAGGGTCCCACCAGGCATGCCAAAAATGTTTTGCTAAAATTTATCTATTTCAATTCTAAATAAAAAAAATAGAGAAGAAGGATAGAGATAAGTGATTAGAATTAACTTGGATTGGTTTTTGCACCATATCTAGATGTTGTGAACACTCCTCTTTGGCTAGGGAGGGTTACCTACAAGTAAGAAAGCACTACCACAAAATGTTAGTAGATAAATGAGTGGGTTGCCAAAGTACGCACTTGTTCTAAGAAGTGTCAAACTTATTTAGAGATAATAGTCCACTTTTGAGAGACAAAAGAGTAACAAATAACCAAGAAAGAGGAAAAGAGAGACAATGTTATCGTTATTCGTAACCTAAGTGTAGCAAAAAGTGGTATTAGAAGTTATTTGGGTAGGTATTAGAAGGGTTAGGAAATCCATAATTGTTGATGTCGGTTAAGATATTAAGGTTGATGAATAAGTATGACTGATATTAGTTATGCTACCAAGGTCGGTGAGGAATGTGACCGATATCGGTTAGCTATCAATGTCGGTAGGGGAAATAATTACCTAAGAGTTTGTAGAAGGATTTTTTGGGTCTATTAAATGGTTTTGGTTAGGTTTGGAAGGTTGGGAGAGAGAGAGAGAGAGAGAGAGAGAGAGAGAGAGAGAGAGAGAGAGAGAGAGAGAGAGAGAGAGAGAGAGAGAGAGAGCAGTGTTTGAATGGATCTGGTCAGAGGTTTAGTGTGTTGGAATAAGGGGAAACAAGTGAGGAAGATTTATAATTCCTTCATGAGGATTCAGTCATGAATGTTTAAAGTAATAAAAAATAGATGTAAAGTGAGTTACAAAGTAACTACTTAAAGACTTATAGAATAAGTGATGTACATATCTATAGTGGTGGCTGAATGATAATTGCCAGATGTGTGGCTCCTATTAGGTAGTCCAAACTAATGCCTTGAAAAGAGATGACAAACAGGTGTTACTAGTTCTCAAGAGCTTGGTTCTAGATCTGGATTGACTTATGTAAGATAACAGTAAGCCAAGATGTCAAAAATTGAATGCAAAAAACTTGTATGCAAATAATAATGAGTTTTCTTAATTTCTACTGACCTAAACATTAGTTTGGATTTTGGATTATATAATAGATGTTGGTGATCCCACCAACATGGGCCATGGGTTGATTGATTTCAGTGGCACAAGAATAGGTAAAACTACTATTTTTAGCCTATTTTCTATTGCTCCTCATGTCAAGTGTGGTATCCATTAAAAAATGGTATAAATGGGAAATTAAGAAGGGCGTAGTTGGTTAAGAACTCATTTTTGAGGTGAGAACAAGTCTTGGGTAGTTAGGATAAGGGGACTAAGCCTTGAGGTCACTCATCAGGTGAGAATTAGTCTTAGGATGAGGTGGCTCGGTAAGGTAGTAAAAGGGGTTTTTAATTAAATTAATTATATATTTTAAATTAATTAAATATGTGAGGAGTAAAAACATGGGTTAGGGAGGCTAATCATTATTATTGAAAAAGTGCTCAAGGGGGGTTTTGACACAGGGAGTTACGCACGTGTGTGACTCAATTTTAGTGTCTACATGATGGTTAAAGTAGTAATGAATTACTTATGAAAATTAGAAAATTATGATTTTTAAGTCAAGGTTAGAACAAAAATATTAATGGCAAATGAATGACAAAATGATGGAAAATGAATGTAGCACACACTAAATCATGTTGGGAAGCATGTAAAACATGAAATAAAAATGAAATATCAATACAATAAAACTCTAACAAAGATATGTAAGAAAGTGAAAATTAACCCCATGTAAGATAATCATGTCAAATCAAACATAATAAAAAACATGAATGACTGAAAATGAAATGTAAATCAAGATGTAATACAAGTATGCCAAATGAAGATGAAGAAAGCATAAATAAATGAAATAGAAATGTTAGTCAAGGTGTAAAACAAACATAAAGAATTTATACATAAAGAGAAACATGTAAAAATGCTAAATGTCATATGTAAAATAAGTGAAGTCCATAAAAATCAAATAACAACATGATAGATAGATGAAAATTAAAATCTCTAAAGGATGAACACTCAAACTTAATGTTTGTTTTGAGATGTAATGTAAGAAAAAACAACCACATAATGACATGACTAGGATTATAATGAGATGGTGTGGTAAATAAATGTTGTAAAGGTGTGTGTGAGGAAGGCCTGGTCTTATCCAAGGTCATACATTGCAACTCATAAACTATGAACTAATAGGTATAATAAGGTAGAGGTGATCAGCTAAAAGCAATATCTAATAAGGGGAATATAAGGAAAATATGATGTAAATAAGGGATGTGAGGCACCACATAGGAAATTTGAGCATTCTTACCAAGAATGAGACACACTAGGTAAATGAGAAAGGCTAAGAACTATCAACACCAAGGATGTAAGACACTTTGACTAATGAATACAAAAATTGGCCTAAAAAATAAGGTACATAGATCAACCCATGAAGCTATATAAATGAAAATTAAAATGGACCTACCTTCCCACAAAATTTTACCTGTTCCTCAGGACCCCTTACAAAGCCTTCAGTCTACTACAAAGATTGGGTACTTGTGTGAGAAAGTAGGTGTCACTAGATAGTATGTGATATAATGAGACCTCCTACCCCAGTCTACTGACTTACCATACCCAAATGGATCTTAGCTCTATCATGAGGTCAACTATGGAGTTTTATATTTGATTATGATATGATATGTACCAAATATAGATCATGTCTTTTGGTGTGATCTAACTTTTAAGATTTTTTTTGCCTTTTGAGCATTCCCTTTTGTTTGTATTTTATGATTTGGATTTTAACTTGTTTTGGATTTTTCTATTCCTCCTCCTCCATATGGATTCATAGAACCAAACATGAGTGAAATAGGTAACAAACACAAGATATTTTACACTTAGTCACTAAAGAAAGGGACCTAAAGACCAAGGTGTCTAAGACTCCTAGACTTACCCACAAGTGAGTGTGAAATCTCAAAATTGATTGATGTGAGCCTCAAATGAAAGGAGATAAGGTAAATATGGGGATCATGAGAGATCCATCTATGTAATAAGTGATACAATGATGAATATGCTTGTATATGATCATATGGAGGTAAAATAGTGCTATAAAAGGGATGGAACTATGCTATAATAGTCATGTCACTAGAGAAGCCATACTAATTGACAATAGATCTAGCATAAGCACCAATGAAAGTAGTGGTCATCACATAAAGTGATTTAAAGATATTTTAATGTGGTAATTTATGAGGATAACCTAGTCCTATCCATGGTATTACACTATAACTCACAAGGTGAATACTATCAAAGTTTTGATCCCAGTCTGGATAATGTGAATGCAATAGTTGAGTGATCACATGAGACAAAGCTATTGCACATCACAATGAAGCTATAATAAAATGAAATTGTAGACATCCAATTCCTAACATCATTTGTGTTGAAATTATCAATCTTTCTCAAATTGCACTCAAATGCACATTTTTGGTCAAAATCCATAAAACACCTTAAATGGTTCAAAATTTTCACTTACAAGTGCTAGTTTAGGTCAAAGTATCCCTAAATAGGGAAATGTATTTTATGGGCCAGCTAACTTTGATCAAATCATTTTAAGTCAAAATGCAATTTTGCCATTTAGTGATTTGGATCACTCTTTTCTTCTAATTCATTAGTACACATCATGTACCTTTATTATTTGATGTTGGCAACATCCTAAATGGGACTACAACTCCAACACATCTAACATCACCTTCTAGTTCCTTTCCAATCAAATTATGACCCAATAATATGACTTTTTGACCATTTTGATTAATTAAGGGCCAATTTTCAAATAATTGCACAAATGTTAATTAACCTTGTTTAAGGCTAATTAATTCAAAATCAAGAGCTTAAGTGGATTTTACATGAGAGTTGTTGAATATTTATTTTTGAAAATTTATTCCTATTAACTACATCATTAGGTGACATCATTTCTTGGGAAGACATCCCTAGGCCATAAATGCCAAAAATATTAGGATTATGGGTCACCCATCTCTAGTTAATGCCTCCCATGCCTCTTGAATGCCCCTTCTTCCAAGGTCATGATGAAGATAATTATGAGTTTAATTCTAAATATTAGGATTATCCTTAGCCACACATCTTAATCTAGAGATGGATGATCATGGTTGATCCTAACCAATCTCAAAAATATATAAATAGAGAGGCCATGGACATGAATAAAAAATCTTGAATATTACAAAGTTATAATGTTAAATTGTTTCCATAATCCTTTGTATTTGATCATTGATTTTTTTTGCAAGCTTCATTGATAGGCTAGTTTAGTGATTTGGAATCATGAGCCTTGGTTTTATGGAGTGTTCTTGAGACATTAGAGGAGTTTGCCACCATTGTTGATAAAACAAGGAAGTTTGATCAAGGGAGAGCATGGTTTGGACAACATGGGTATGGTGAATGCATTTAGGAAGGTAATATAATGTTTTATTTATTTCATTTGTTTCTTTCTATCCTTTTTAATTCCCATAGGAATATATAGGCTTAGTTAGTTGGTTCTTTATGCATTTTTCATGATTTATGGACTAATGCTTGACTAACTTACTTTGTAATCCTCTCTACAAAAATCACAAAGCAAATATATTATAAAAGGCAATAGATAAGATAAAAAAATAGACTTGCATTAATTCATACAAGAATAATATCTCTCACACCACACAAAATACAAAGGAGATTAGGTTATTAAATAGACTGAGAAGAGGCACAAACCACATCCATTTGGCAATGTGAACAAGGATTAGTTGCCAAATGAACAGTAACCCCATGTGCTAGAAATAATTCAACATTGGTTGGTGAATGACAATGCATCCTCACTCCATTTGTCCATAATTTCTACATGTGGGTGTGCAAATATATGACCTCATAAATCATCCTAAATAACCAAATATCCACCTAAGCATAGTGAAAGATACAAGTGTAGTAAAAACCATAGTAAGTTGAAAAATCGACACTAACAAACACCAATAAGGTGAATGTTAAATAATGGGGGAAAAATAATCATAAAGCTACTAAGGCAAAGAATGACATAAAAATAATAAAGAGATATATAAGAACTAGAATGAAAACAAATGCCAAATGTAATGTGTAAGAAAACCAAAGAACCCAAAGGTGACAATGATGCTATAAAGTGAAACTAAAATAAGCAAAGTGAAAAAAGCCAAATAAACATGCAATAAAAAAATAAAAATTAAGATCCAAGCTAACATTTTTATTAAAGATGAGCATGTGAAATACAAGCCTATGTGTCTCAGAATATTTCTTGAAGCTAGATTTGTTTGTTATTATGCATTATAGAATAAGAGTGGGCATCATAAGATGATCCAATGGGTAATTTGATGTATGGATGGGCATCATAAGATGCCCCAAGATCTGAAGGGACATGTGGATGGGCATCACAAGATGCCCCAACATGTGAGATGGAGTGAGGTAACATTAAACCATTAAAATGATTTGAATTGGGTTGGTAGATGCATTTGGAGATAGGTAAATGTGTTGGTTTGTTAGATTTTTTTTTTTTATTTGACATATGATGTGTAGGATAGGTAGGAAGAGGTAACGGAGCACCATGCATGATATCATTTAGAGTAGGAATTTGAACTAGGTACTCATTTGATTCATGTGACCTAAGAGGTTGAGGTTTAATAGATATAACTATTTGTTTAAAGTTGTTCATGTTATCTATCCTTTCCTTATTGGTGTAGGAAGAAGGATCAACTACGGTTTTAACAACATTAGTGGATGAGGTGTAGGTATGGTATAATTTTTGTTATTCATTGGGTAGTTGATATTGATGTGATTTTAATTCTTTAGATTGAATATAGTCTTGATAACATTGTTTTATTATAGTATCAAGATTGAAATTTGGACCAAATAAAGAAGTAAGAATAAATCGATGAAGATCTCGATAAGACTCATGAGAATGACCTATAGTAGCATACCACCAACAAAACTTACCAAGATTGAACCATTTTGGAGGAGGTTTGGAAGGATCAAAGCTCATGGGTTTAGAGGGTGGAAATTTCTTCTAAATTTATTCTAGACTCAAGGGAGGGTGGGTTGGGTTAAAATGCTTCATTTTAAGGTTGGGGAGGCTTGGATGAATTAATGTTATGATAAAATGATTGGAAATGTTCTTTATTAGTTGTTTGAGGTCTTTCAAATTGAGTCATAAAAAAGTCTTGCCTTTTTGCTTTGTCTAAGGCTTCTTCTAAAGTTTTAGGGGAAAAGATTCAAACTTTGTATTGAAGGGGATATTTAAGAGCAATAAAAAATAGTTTTAAAAGAGTATCATCATTCATGTTATGGCCCACTTTGTGAGCTAGAGACTTCCATCATTTGATGAATATGTGATCCAATTCATTAGGAAGTTGTTTGTCATTGATGAAATGGCTAAGATAATATTTAGGAAGGTCATCATGTTAGAATTCCTTCACTAGAGCATTAACTAAATCCTTTGATTGTGAGATGGAATGTCTAAGAAATTATTTGTATCATTCAGGTGCATCATCAACAAATGTTTTAGCTAAGATTTTAGTGGTAGCAAAGGTGTTATTTAAACCCATTCCTTATAGAGATTACCAAACAACTTAAGAAAGATAGTAGGGTCCTTAGTCCTACCATATGTGATAGTTGGAGAAATGTTTCCAATATCTATGGATGTAATGAATGAATCTAAAGGTTCATTTTGAAGATGTTGAAGAGTTTTATTATGCAAAGTAGGTTGAGGGATGATATTCCCATTGGCATCTCTAAGAGGAGGGAAAAAAATTTGATTTGGCTGAGACATGATGACTTGAGGTGGTTGAATAGTCACGTGTCATGAATTTTATTGTATTTGAATCATTTGGGAATGATTAGTTATTTGCATGATGTTCATTTGTTGAATTATTTGTGAAAGAATTTGAATTATGTCAATTTATGCATTAGTATTTAAAGGTGGGGTACTAATGTGGTTAGGAGGGGGATTATTACTATTGGTGGGAGGAGGGGTATTAGGTGGAGGATTCCCAACATTGATATTGGGAGGAGGACTAGGATCAAGGACCTCAACTGTATTACATTTTGTATTGATTGGTTTTGAATTAGAAAAAGATGAAGGAAGGAATTAAATAGTTTCATCTGATGTAATAAAATAATTGAGGTTCTAATCTAAATCCTTAATTATGCAATGTTATTGACTAAGCACAGGTTGAAAAGATGCCATCATTATGAGATAAGACTAGATAACCACACATGGAATAGTATCAACCAAGGTGTAAAGAGTCATCAGGGTTGATTGTGTACTATTTAGATATAAGGACACAAAATGAAGATAGAATCAACCAAATACACAATAGGGTCAACCCATAGTTACCAAGTCAATTGGGTTGACTTAGTACTATTTAGAAGTAAGGCTTTTGAAGAAGATAAAGTCATCCAATAAAGAACAAGGTCATACCAAAGGTATTAAGTCCATTGGGTCAACTTAGTACCGTAAAGAGAAATTTTTGATTGAATAATAAGAATACAGAGTCGAATAGGTCAACTATGTAATATAGGCAGAAAAGATGAAATAGTTTGTGAGAGGCTGTGTTGATAAAGATGACAATGTTTTGAAAATAAGAAAGATTATTTCTAAGAATATGAAAGCAAACATACAGGTAATTGGATCAATATGGTTGGTCTGATTGGAGTACACAACATAAATCTTGTACCAATGTTGGCTAGTACAAGTTTTTCAATACATAATATAATGATCATAGAACAAGAAATAAGTTGATATTAAAATCTAGATAAGAGTTCATTCCTAAGTATTATTAAGTTATAATAAAGTTTTTAATTAATGTGATAGAGAGTTAGCTATAATAAGGAACTAAAAAGCAATCTAAGGTTGGTTTCATGTAGTTTAGGTGAATGGGATATATATTGGTAATGGTACTAGCTTTGTATTGGGGCTTACCCCCTCACTTCACAATCCTACATAAATAAGGGTGTTGAGTGATTTGCCAATATATACCATTACCATGTATTTATAATCAGTCAGAAAACCAAGTCAACTTCCTCTTTGGTAATGAAATCCAAATAGGTAGGCCTTGGGAAGACAAGTGTTTAAATAAGTTTTGAATGTTATGTGATTTGGTAGTGTGTGTAGAAAAGTGAAATAGTGTAACTAAATGGTAATTTGAAAAACTACCTATTTAGACTATGTGAGTTACTCTAAGCATGAAAATAGCCAAAAAAAGAAATGTTAATTAATTAATAGTAAATAGTTGTTAATTTATTAATGAAGAATAGTATAGAGATGATTTAGGTGACACTATATGTAAATAGTATATAACAAAGTCGACTAGGTCACTATTATTTTACAAAAGCAAGGTATTTAAGAACATAATCGAATAGGTCGACTATGTCTTTTAGATAGAAGATAGGATATAGAACTAAGTCAACTAGGTTGACTTAGTTGTTTTTAGGGTTGCAATTTTAAAGGATACCAACCTATATAAAATAGAACTAAATAAAGTACTGAAATGATATAAAAAGGAAAGAGAGTAACCTTTATGATTTTGAAGATGGTTAAGATTATAAATTTTTATGTTGTGATGCTCAAATGTTGCTTTAAAGTTTTATCAACTAAGTCAATTAGCTTGACATAGTTTGAAAAACCTTGTATGCCAAAAATAAATATTAAAAACTAAGTCAATTGGGTAAAATTAATTGGTAGAACTTGACTACCAACAATAAATACTAGAAACTAAGTTAGATGGGTTGACTTAGTTGGTAGAACCTGACTGCCAAAAAGAATCACTACAAATAGATTCAACTGCGTTGACCTAATTGGTAGAATATGATTGAAGAAGAATATTACATTGACCAGATTGATCTAGGTCCTTGTGTTTGGTGAAGACCTACACAAACAAAACTGAATTATTTTGATATGACAGTGTGCTAAACCTACACATAGACTATTAAAACTATACTGATAGGTTTGATACAACACTATAAATATGGAAAAAATATAATAAGATGATAAAATTTAGTGTGAAAGAAAACTTTCAAGGGTTAGATTCATGTTGTGTTCACCAAAATGTATGTAATGGTAAATTCAATAGATCTACAAATCAATCCTAGCTCAGAGAAGATAAATCATACCTACACTTTCGATTGGGGATACATTAGATAATAGGGGTCATGACCAATATATATCCACTAGACCCAGCCAATGGATCTCTTACCATAATAAATTCACTAGGGAAGGTTCCAAAGCCTCTATTCAAGTAAAACTATGCAATAAACCTAACTAGGTCTTATGTTTTCACATTCATTAAACTAATAACAAGTAAAGTAAAGTCTAATCTAGTGTTTACCAAAGCTTGTGGCATAAAGTGGGGGTGATAAAAATGAAAAGTAAACATGCATAAAATACATATGCTTACATTAATGTATACAAAATCCTAATGCATGGAACTTAAGTGAAAATGCATTTCTATCTACTCTTGGAAAGGAGGAACAAAGTTAGAAATACTTACCTTTGAATACAAACCTATTGAGCTTTAATATCTACCTTGGCAAAGGTGGATTATAAGAGGTTGTTGTGATATGTAAGGATGACAAGGATAAATCAACTCTAGGATACATAACCTATCAATGCATCCAAAAGACTTCTCCATAAGATAAGATATGTATCTCTAAAGAAAGTATGAAACCCTAAGCTTATTACTCAATTAGAATGGTTGATAAGCAAATGCACAATATATCTTACTTCTTATCTTCTCTTCCTCATAAATGATGGAAATGGATGTGTATTTATAGTTGAATCTACCCCTAAACCTTTCTAAAAGTTTAGTTGATAAAGTTGACCCAATCAACTTTATATTATTAATTTATAATAACAAATATCAATTAGAATACCAAGTCATCTTAATCGACTCTATATTCTTAATAAGTATTGTGGTTCCCAAAATCCATCACTTGTTTTTGTGGACAACATGTCGATCATTTTGGTCCTGTAGGCCAAAATGATCTCTACCTTTCTCAAAAAATGTTCTAAGCAGTCAAGTTTTTTAGTCATGCAAGCCTTTGTTAGCTAAGGAAATTGCAGGTTCAACAAGCAAGCTTTTGCAAGGAGAAGTTCAAAAAACACTTGAGGCATTTCATGAAAAAATTGTAAGGAATGAACCATTAAACCATTGAACCATTGAACTCTACTTCAAAGAGTTCAAAGCTTAAAGGGTTCAAAACTTCAATGGTAGAATTTGTTGAAATGGAACAAATCACTGAACCAATGAACCATTGAACCATTGAACTCTAAAAGGTTCAAAGGTTCAAAAGAGTTCAAAGTTTGAGAAAAAGGTTCGAGAAAAATATTCTAGATGAATGGTTCAAACAATTGGTTCAACAATACATTGAACTCATAAAAAAGACTAAGTAAATGCAGCTCTTTACAAGAAATGTTAAACTGCCCAAACTGATGAACTTTGAACCATTAAACCATTTTGAACCATTGAACTGATGAACTCTCAAAGGTTCAAAGTGTTTCAAGCGACCAGTGACCAACGATGTCCCCACAGACGTAAAAATTAGGGTAATGAAATAACTATTGATTTTTCAAAGATACAGACCTGAGAACAAAATCAATGAATGGCTGAGGAAAGAGCCAAAATAGCCAACAAAAAGTGAAAAGATAGCGCAAGAGCTTAGATCACCAAGAAGAGACAAAATGTAGCATGGAAAGAGGGAACTATATAGAGAATCCAAAAATATTTGTAAAGAGTTATTCCAATAGGTAGGGTAGTCCACTAGGTGGACATTAGAGAGTGTGAGCATTCAATGGCATGGCCTATTTTTCTCCCTTTGAGTAAAAGTGAATGGACAACCATGTAAGTATCTTGAAGAGGACCAGGTGGCCCATACTTTGGAGGAGACATTTGAGATGAACTAGAATGCCAAAGTTAAGGCTGATGAACTATTCCAGCATGGCCCCTTCACAGAATTTCAAATGCATTCAAGGCATTGAATGTAGCATAGGCAATTTAATGGAAACAAGTGTTAAAGTCTTTCTTTGGCTGCTATATATTGTAATCTCTCATTTTAACTAGGGAGATCTCTCTATTATTAGAAGTGAAACTCTACCCAAATTGAAAGGCATTCTTGAGACTTTGAGCTCAGATTGTTAATCATATTTTGTTATTTGAATAAGAAAGCAAGTGACCTTTCAGACTTTGTGTTGAAATAACTTGTGTTATCTAGGAAATTATTCTTAGGTCTATTTCTTAAATATAGTCTTGTCCATTTAATCAAATAATCAAAATTAGTGGAAGTAATCTGGAAGGTGTCCTGAAGCCAACTATGGGAGATTTTGTGCTGCCATCATTGTCTTCAGTCTATTTGTTTTATGTTTCAATGTAAAGGATATTGGTGAGACTTTGAGCTCCTATTACCCTTTGTAACCTTTCACTCTATTGTAGTTGAGGTGGAGAATTTGTGCTACAGTTCATCCTACTATGTTCTTACATCCTGATCAATGTGAGAAGCAATGAAAGACTGTGCTTTTGTGGGTTTTTTTATGGTTACAGTTACTACCAGGAAGTCTTCCTCTAGTTTTCTGAACATCATTTCTGAAAGAAGAGAAATGCCTTCAATAATTACCCAAGATTTCTCCTTGTCCTTGTGAGTATCATCTCTGAGAAAAAGAGATGGATGGTGTTATCCCACCCTTGAGCATATTTTTAGCTTATATTAGTTATAGTAGTTTACAGGGAACCTCCCATGTCTTATAGGGAACCTCCCCTTGATGAGAGGAGAGATTTATCTCAATTTGCTGTGGTAAAACTACACATTTTCCATATAAATCTCCTTGTGTTGTTGTTGATATACCTATTTTGTCATCAATTAGCTGGTGACAAAATATTCACCCAATAGTTTTTGGTGACTCCACTGGAGAAGAACACGTAGTTTGAAGCCTTAAGCTTCAGATTGAAGTAGTTCAAGTTCTTTTCCATTTCCATTTTACACTCTAGCAAATTCATGGTATATGTGAAGCCAGAGAGCTCAAGGTATTGTTGACCCTATATTTGAGTTTGTGCAACAAAATAATTTTGATCTTTTCCCTCCACAAACTCACCTTCAGTAAACTAGGAGTTTTCCTCCTACCAACGTCAGGTCTCCAATACCAAGCAAAGCTTATCTTTCCTCTGCTAGCATAGCTTTGTCTATACATACCCCACCAAGATTTGTTATCCCTCCTTTCCATTGTCATATCATGGCAGCCCAAGGCCCCTGGGGTAATACCTTTGGTCCTTTAAATCTAACTCCACCCTTACATGAACTACACCGTAGTTCAAGGAAGAATTTCCCCAAATTCTATGGCGATGGGAGAGTTCATCCTGATGAGTATATTTCAACCTTTTGCATAGCTTGTGGTGTGATAGGCATAGAGTATGAGGACATAGCAGTCATGCTATTAGTAGAAACATTACAAGGTGCTACTATAGACTAGTTCTATCATCTGCAAGCTCAGATTGTGACTAACTGGAACACCCTCAAAGCCAAATTTGAATCAAGGTTCAAGCCTACAAAAGATGTGCATTCCCTATTGGCTTAGCTCACACAAATGAATAAAGAACCTCATGAACCTATGAGGGACTTCATAACTAAGTTTGACAAGCTGAGGAATATGATTCCCATAATTTCTCAACCGACACCAAAAAATCTCAAATGTTTCTTCATAAACTCTCAACTTCTTGAAGTGAGTTTCTTGTTGAGGTGGGTTGGCCACATAGACCTTTTTGCAGCTCAGGATTTGGCCACTAAGGTTGAAGATGATCTTATCTTGGTAGAAATGATAAGAAGAGATCCTAACAGAGGTAAATCTTCTTCATCTTCTGAGAATTTTTATTCAAGGACCACTGATCCTATGGTGCAAAAGCTAGAAAATGAGTCTTTAGCTCTCAAATAGTAAATGGCACAAGGGATTTCTCATCTTCCTTCATACCAAGATATACTAAGGAGGACTTTTCCCAATTAGTCATATCAAGGCAATGATGCTCGAAATCAAAGGCAACCAAATCGCCTTCCTCCCCCACAGGGGAAGCTTGCCATTGAAGCGGCTCCAACTAACTCAGTAGTTGTATATCTTAAAATTGAATCTAATTTCTCTTTCCAACCTAAGTTGAACTAAGAAGATGATGCTAATCTCTTCATATAAGGGAAAGAAGAATTAGCTGATGATCCAACATTGGTTTCTTGAATTATCAAGAAGAAGCTAGAAGCAAGTCAGACGTGTTTGATGGATCATATGTTGTATTTACCAGGTCCCAGAACCAGTCAGTTCACCAAGATGATAAGGGGAAAATAGGGGAAAGATCTCAACCAATAATTTTAATTGCTAAATGGGGGACTACTCTGCCTTTTCAATCAAAGGACCTGATAATCACTAAAAAAGTAAGTACCCCAAACATTCTTGTTCTTTCTACTTCAAATTCTCAATCCAGTACCACACCCCTAGAAAACCAAAAGGATCAACTACCTTCCCCTATTTATAATTAATTTCAATCATTTGACATAATTGACCATGTTAAGAAGACAAAAATTCAAATGTTTGAGTTATAATTCTTGCAATCCAACCTGAGCAATTGGGTAGTTTAGTTTAATGCATCAAAAATAAAATCATCCCTATAGGATAAGATATTTCAGAAGTAACTATTAGTCCCCCCAAAAACACATCCATCTAAAATAATCTTATGATTACTCCTCCAACTACCCCTGGAAAAATAGAGCCATTTTATGTTTTCCTGTTGATAAATGGTCATCAGCTGAACAATTACATTACAAACTCAGGCACATCTAACGATGTCATACTTGCCAATGTGGCAAAATCTCTTGGTCTCATGCTGACTAACATTTTTGGGAGATGTTTCTCTCTCCATGGAAAACAAATAAGTAACTTTTTTTGGGACAAATCAAAGATGCTCAATTTGCATTTGTGGCTTTTTTAGATAAGAGAATCAAAATGACAGTCCTGGTGGCTAACGTCCCAGCCTCATACGACATCCTTCTTGGGTGAAATTTTTTCAAAGACATTGGTGGAGAATTGAACATAGACCTGTTTGAGGTGAGGATCATTGTCAAGGGGATCATGCAAAGGATGCTTTATGAGAAGGAGGTAAAGTATATTGTCACCCAAACATTAGCCCCTGAAGCTCAAATTCTATTTGAGTCTTCAGGCATGGGTAATTACTTTTTGTCTACTAAAGACATTCTTGTTTCAGTAGATGAAAGCTTACTAAGTGACAATATAAAAAATTTAGATAAGGCATCATAAAAATTGGTAGGGCATAATACACATAAAAGGGATCTTCCCTTTTTGATGAAGAAAAATCTAAAAGAAGATCAAATTCTAATGATGTCTGGATTCTAGAATTCGATGGCAGCAATTCTTCTATTGGTTCTGGAGCTAGAGTTATTTTAATATCTCCTCAAGGAGATATTTTCCCCTATGCATATAAGTTGCAGTTCAGCAACACTATCAACACTGCTGAATATGAATCACTGATACTCAATTTAAAGGCTACTCAAGATAAATGTGTTAAAATCCTTCATGCCAAAGGAGATGCTGAAATGGTGGTTTGTCAGGTGAGGAACCTATATCAAACTAAGAATGAGAGATTTCAACATTATCACAATCTAGTTTGGGATCAAATTAAAAGTTTTGATGCTTTCAGTATTTTTGCAGTACTCAAAGAATTCAATAGTTGAGCAAATTCATTGGCCATCTCTGCAACTCTCTTGGTCCCTCACCAAGATTTCAAAGAAAATAGGTACACTATCAAGTTGGTTTTTTGACCAAATGTACCTAATAATGCTGACCATTGGTATGTGTTCAATGGTGACAACAAAATCATTACTTTTTTGGAACAGAATGACAACTTTGAAAAGCTTCATTTTGAAGGCAGTGAACCTCCACCATAGGAATCAACTCTAGAAACAAATTTAAAAGTTGATGAAGAGTTCATTCAACTCAAAGAGAATAAAATTCCCCAAGGATTAGTTTTTCTTGAGAAAATTTTTGACAAGCATGATAGGTTTATCAAGGAACAACAAATGGATTCAAAATCCTCCAAGGATTTTAATCAAATTAATTTGAGTACAGAAGACAATCTAAAAATGGTCAACATTGGGAATTATTATACCCCTGATGAAAAACTCAAATTTATCACTCTGCTTCACCATTACATTGATGTTTTGGCATACTCTTATGATGATCTAAAATCTCTTAGACCTAACGAAATCTAGCACAAAATTCCTCTCAAGATTGGGTCATTGCCTCACAAGTAGAAAGGCAGTACAAACCTAGGATATTAGGCACAATTTTGTCTGAGATAGAGAAAATGTTGAATGCAAGAATTATTTTCCCAATCCATCATTCCACCTAGATTGTGAACATAGTCCCTGTGAGAAAGAAGAATGGATAAATTCACCTATGTGTTGATTTCAAAAATCTAAATTAGTCATCTTTAAAGGATAACTATCCCCTACCCATCATGGAGCAGCTACTGTAGACAGTGACTGGTGCTGAAATATTATTAACGTTAGATGGTTTCTTAGGGTACAATCAAGTAGAAGTCAATGAAGTAAACCAACATAAGACTGCCTTCACTGCACCTTGGGGCACCTTTGCATATCACAGAATGCCTTTTGGCTTGATCAATGTTGGTACCACCTTCCAGAGAGCAATGGACATTACTTTTAGAGATGAAATAGGGAAGTTCATTGTGGTATATCTTGATGACTTGACTATATTTTCTAAGCATCATCTTGATCATTTTCATCATATACAACAAGTGTTGGAGTGATGTAGGTAGAATGGTATTTATCTTAATCCCAAGAAATCTATATTTGGGGTTACAGAAGGTAGACTTCTCAGACACACTGTATCCTGAGAAGGCATAAAGATCAACCCAGAAAGGGTCAAATCTATTCAAGAGCTTGCTCTTCCTACCAGTAAGACTGCAGTCCACTCTATCTTTGGAAAGGTAAATTTTTTATGAAGGTTCATTTCTAAATTTATAGAAAAGACTCGCCACATTGTCAATATGATGAAAGGCAAAGCCACTTTTAGCTAGATGGAAGAAGGCAAGTCAGCATTTCAAGACATCAAGGAAGCTATTGCCCATGTCCCAATTCTTGTTTGTCTTGATTACACTAAAGACTTCATGATGTATAGCTATGCTTTTGAACACATGCTTTTAACCATTTTGGTTTAACAAAACAAATAAGGTGTGGAATCTCCCATATCTTTCATGATTTATCCTCTTAAAGTTCATGAGATGAAGTATTCAAATATGGAGAAGCATATTTATGTTGTGGTAAAGGTGGTAAAGTACTTTCATTTTTACATCTTGAACTCACACAATGTTGCTCTGGTCCCTGATACAACAGTCAAGGCCATACTAACTCAACAAAAGTTTGGAACCAAAAAGGGCAATTAGATTGCTAAAATCTAGGAGTTTGATCTAGTTATCAAATCAATGAAGCTTGTGTAGGGAAGGGGTCTCTACTAATTAATTGCTGATAACAAACCAGAAGAAATAGGGCATAAAGAAATAGAAGTTGAAGACATGCCAATAGTTCTCTTTGTCACCACTATGAATGAGTGGTATTCAAATATTGCTCATTTCCTTATCTATGGTGAGTGTCCTACTCACTTGTCTCATAAAGAAAAGAGGATTATTAAGTTGAAAGCTTCTGACTTTGTCCTATGGGACAATGGTCTATATAAGAGGAATCTTGATGGGGTATTCCTTTGCTACATGGATAAAGTGCAGTAGAATAAACTTTTAGAGTCCTTCTACAATTTGGCTTGTGGAGGACATTTTTCTATGCCTGTAACTACCCATAAGATTCTGTGAGCCAGGTACTATTGGCCTACTCTATTTCAAGATGCATATAAATGGGTACATATATGTGAACTATGTCAACAATTTGTTAGAAGACCTGAATTAGCCACATTACCTCTCAAGCCTATGGTGATAAAAGATCCATTTCAACAGTGGGGTATTGGTTTCATTAGAATTGCAAATTCGTCTTCAAGTGCTAGACATGATTATGTCCTCACAGCCATAGACTAATTTACCAAGTGGGTGGAAGCCATTCTAGTCAAGCATGCTACTTCAGAAGTAGTATGTAATTTCCTCAAGAAAAACATCATTTCCAAGTTTGAGGTCCAAACCGAGATTGTAACAAACAATGTAGCCTATTTCTCTTCTTATGAGATTACCTAGTTCTTCTACTATTATGGGATTATTCTCTCCCTCTCCTCTGACTATTTTCTACAAGGAAATGGCCAAGTAGAATCAAGCAACAAAAACCTGGTGACCATTATCAAGAAGTTGGTAGATGATAATCAGAGAACCTGACATAAAGCATTATTTGATGCTTTATGGGCAGACAAGATTACTCCCAAGAGGGCGATAGGTATGTCAATTTGTATGGTATCAATGTAGAGATACCAATCACCATGGAATTACTAGCATTGAAGTTGGTAAAGGTAATAAAAGATTAAACTTTTGAAAGTTCCATTGACAAGAGGATCATGTGCTTGATTGAACTAGATGAGCAATGAATTATGGTGGTGGACCATATTACTGCACATTAGATCCTGGTAAAGAATCTCTTTGACCAAAAAGCAAGGGTTTGTGATTTTTAGATTAGAGATCAAGTTCTATTATGGGACAAGAGAAGAGAACCAAAGGGAATGCATGGTAAATTTGATTCCTTATGGAGAGGCCCATTTGCCATTCATCGTTTAAATGGTGAAAATAGTTTTTTGCTAAAGTATTAAGATGGCACACCTTTTTCACTACCTCACAGTGGGCAGCATCTAAAGCACTTTAATCTTTGAAGTATCAGATAAGAGTAGTTATACATATGTATAGTCTTTAGTTTATTTTTTGTTTTTCATTTTCATTTTTTGGCATCTTTTTCTTTTTGGATGGCATGACTTCATAGCCTAATGGCATACATCAAGGCACTGAAGAGTCTATATTTTACTCCCTTCAATTGTTTTTACAATTGATAGAAGTTCCCCAACTAGAGCTAGATGTTGTTCCCAAAATCTGTCACCTATTTTTATGGATAACATGTCAATCATTCTGGTCCTATAGGCCAAAATGATCTCTTCCTTTCTCAAAATATATTCTGAGCAGTCAAGTTTTTCATTTATGTAAGCCTTTTTCAGCTAAGGAAATCACAAGTTATCTTTTGCAAAGATAAGTTCAAAAAACACTTGAGGCATTTCATGAAAAAATTGTAAGGAATGAACCATTGAACTGCTGAACCATTGAACTCCACTTCATAGAGTTTAAAGTTCAAAGGGTTCAAAACTTCAATGGTAGAATTCATTAAAATGGAATGAATCAGTGAACCAATGAACCATTAAACCATTGAAATCTGAAAGTTTCAAAGGTTTCAAAGTGGTTCAAAGGTTCAAAAGAGTTTAACACTTAAACAGGTTCAATGAGTTCAAAGTTCAATGTTTGAGAAAAAGGTTCAATCAGAATATTCTAGATGAATGGTTCAAACAATTGGTTCAACAATACATTGAACTCATAAAAAAGACTAAGTAAATGTGGCTCTTTACAAGAAATGTTGAACCATCCAAACTGATGAACTTTGAACCATTGAACTGACAAACTCGCAAAGGTTCAAAGTGGTTCAAACGACCAACGACCAGTGACACCCCTGTAAACATAAAAATTAGGGTAATGAGATAATTGTTGTTTTTTCAAAGATGCAGACATGAGAACAAACTCAATGACCAACTGAGGAAAGAGTCAAAAGAGCTAGCAAAAAGTGAGAAGATATCTCGAGAGCTCAGATCACCAGGAAGAGAAAAAATGTAGTAAGGAAAGAGGGAATTATACAAAGAATCTAGAAATATCTGCAAAGAGTTATTTCAATAGGTGGGGTAGTCCACTAGGTGGACATTAGAGAGAGTGAGCATTCAATGGTGTGGCCTATTTTTCTCCCCTTGAGTAAAAGTGAATAGATAGCCGTGTAAGTATCTTGAAGAGGACTAGGTGGCCCATACTTTGGAGGAGACATTTGAGATGAATTAGAATGCCAAAGTTAAGGCTGATGACCTATTCCAGCATGACCCCTTCAAAAAATTTCAAATACATTCAAGTCATTGAATGCAACATCGGCCATTTACTAGAAACAAGTGCCAAAGTCTTTCTTTGGCTGCTATATATTGTAATCTCTCATTTTAACCAAGGAGATCTCTCTATTATTAGAAGCAAAACTCTATCCAAATTGAAAGGCATTCTTGAGACTTTGATCTTAGACTGTCGATCATATTTTGTTATTTGAATAAGAAAGAAAGTGACCTTTCATACTTGTGTTGAAATAGTTTGTGTTATCTAGGAAATTATTCTTAGGTCTATTTCCTAAATACAGTCTTGTCCATTTAATCAAATAAGTAGAATTAGTGGAAGTAATCTGGAAGGTGTCCTGAAGCCAACTGTGAGAGATTTTGTGTCGCCATCATTGTCTTTAGTCTATTTGTTTTATGTTTCAATGTAAAATATATTGATGAGAATTTGATCTCCCATTACCTTTCATAACCTTTCACTTTGTTGTAGTTGAGGTGGAGACTTTGTGCTACACTTCATCCTATTGTGTTCTTATGTGCTGATCAATGTGAGAAGCAATGAAAGACTGTGCTTTCATGGGTTTCTTATTGTTACAGTTACTACCAAGAAGTCTTCCTCTAGTTTTCTAAACATCATTTTTGAAAGAAGATAAATGCCTTCAGCAATTACCCAAGATTTATCCTTGTCCTTGTGAGCATCAACTCTAAAAAAAGAGAGATGGATGGTGTTATCCCACCCCTGAGTGTAATTTCAGCTTATATTAGTTATAGTGGTTTATAAGGAACCTCCCCTACCTTATAGGGAACCTCCCCTTGATGAGATGAGATATTTATCTCAATTTACTATGGTAAACTATACATTTTACTATATAAATCTCCTTGTGTTGTGATTGATATACCTATTTTGTTGTCATTTAGTTGGTGACAAATTATTCACCCAACAAGTATCACTAAGTTGGCTTAATCGACTCTATATTATTAATTGATAATAACAAGTATTAATTAGAATACTAAGTCAACCCAATTGACTCTGTATTGTAAACTATCAAAGAGGGTTTTAGGCTTAAGAAGGGCTAGTGAAGGCATAAAATGACTAGAGGAGGGTTCAAGAGAGGAGACAAGGCTTAGGGAAGAACATATGATAAGGTTGTGTTGATATCAAGTGGTTGGAAAAATGTTAGGAAGGATAAAAAGCCATAAAAATATTGTGAAGCATCAATATTCTATCCACCCCTTTCTCGGTGCACCGTTTAAGGCATGCACTTAGAGAGATTAAAACTTGACAGGTTCTTATAAGATAAAAAGTGATAGTAAGTGGTAAAGATAATAAAAATATTGTGTATACACATACCACGAAATAAGACTAATGGGAAATATTGTGGATAAATGATTTATGTTGGGTATTGGATAAATCTATGGGAATGGTATTGTCTTGAAGGTAAGTGTCGATGTTAAGGTACTAAGGTGAGCTAGGACCAGTGAATTCACATACCATTTCTAATTTCAAATGATCATATGCTGGTCTAATGAGTAACTATTATTATTGGATGATGTTTACAAAAGTGGCCATGAAATTAATTGATTTACTATTAGCTCGTGACACTTTTTCAAATTATATATGCTCAAAATATTGATTGAAGTTATCTACCATGTGTTTTTAAGGCACAAGATTATCATCTTTTATTTGGTATTGATCATTAAATTTATGGATGTTGAGTTGGGAACCGCCATATACTTCCAACTATTGAATGTTACACTAGATTGTGAGGTAGAGTCCTATAATGTGAGCCTCATATTCTAGAATATTGGTCATGTATGAAAACCTAATTTCAAATGCCTCATGGATAATATCTCCTAATGGTGTGATAAAGGAACCATCAAAGATCTTCCACTATTGGGATTGATCAAGGGTGAAAATGGACTCATGTAGAAAACCAATTTATAATGTTCATGTATTTGTGAATGAATCATCTGCTAATTGATTGACAAGTACTTGATCTTTTATACTTGTTAGATTACTCCAAGATCTTTGAACATCATAGATTGTATGAACCTTAAGATTATGTAAGAGCAAGATGCAAATAAAAAGGGAGATTCATAAATGTTTGTTAGCTAAATAGCCAAAAAATACAAATGAGGTAAATTATATAGTGAGATATTAGGTCACAATAAAGGTAATTGTTATCTAATCATCCACCCTTGACAAAGGTCTATTAAAAATAGGTAACTGAGTCATATAACCTTGTAAATGATCTTGTTGAGAGTTAGGTCTTGGTGTCATGGTTCAGTCTTGTTAGCTTGTCTCAAGGTCTAAAGAAGGTCTTATAAAGATGTTAAGGTCCATGACATGTGTCTTGTTTAGTTAGTCTTTTGCCATGATATTTTATGGAGTCTTTTGCAAGCAATTTAGCAAACTTTAAGGTTAGTTTCTAAAAGTTAAGATATGGTCAATTTAAGTTGAAATCATTTATGGATGATCTCTTAGGATGATAGGGTGCTCTACATTGAATAAGTGGATCAAGAAGAAAATATAACGAGTTAGTAACATTTTCCTTTTAAACCCTTTAGAGAGTTTAAGGTATTTCTAGAGAGGTTAAGGTTTCACTTGTGTTGTTATATTATTGTTGCAATGTTGTAAAGCGATTTATTAAAGGATGCCAAGTTTAAATATAAAAATACAATGCAAAGAGGTTAGATCAGTATTTTTGGGTCATCTGACAGTTTTTGAAGATCATATTATATATCTTTTATCCATACACCTAACCAAGAAGTGTCAAAGCCTAATTTTCTTATGCAAATTCACTGTTGAACTTCTTTGTTCATTGTTTTAGTCTCCAATCACATAATAACGTGGTGAATGGTATAATAAGAGGTAAATAAGGTTATTGGTATGTTACAAAATCATGTTACAATTTATAAAAACACTATTTATGATTTGAATGTAGGTACAATATATCATTTCTCCCACATATGTCTTTCTTTGGCTGCTATATATTGTAATCTCTCATTTTAACTAGGGATATCTCTCTATTATTAGAAGTGAAACTCTACCCAAATTGAAAGGCATTCCTGAGACTTTGAGCTCAGATTGTTAATCATATTTTGTTATTTGAATAAGAAAGCAAGTGACCTTTCAGACTTTGTGTTGAAATAGCTTGTGTTATCTAGGAAATTATTCTTAGGTCTATTTCCTAAATACAGTCTTGTCCATTTAATCAAATAATCAAAATTAGTGGAAGTAATCTGGAAGGTGTCCTGAAGCCAACTATGGGAGATTTTGTGCTGCCATCATTGTCTTCAGTCTGTTTGTTTTATGTTTCAATGTAAAGGATATTGGTGAGACTTTGAGCTCCCATTACCCTTTGTAACCTTTCACTTTGTTGTAGTTGAGGTGGAGACTTTGTGCTATAGTTCATCCTACCGTGTTCCTACATCCTGATCAGTGTGAGAAGCAATGAAAGACTGTGCTTTTTTGGGTTTTTTTATGGTTACAGTTACTACCAGGAAGTCTTCCTCTAGTTTTTTGAACATCATTTCTGAAAGAAGAGAAATGCCTTCAATAATTACCTAAGATTTCTCCTTGTCCTTGTGAGTATCATCTCTGAAAAAAAGAGATGGATAGTGTTATCCCACCCTTGAGCGTATTTTTAGCTTATATTAGTTATAGTAGTTTACAGGGAACCTCCCATGCCTTGTAGGGAACCTCCCCTTGATGAGAGGAGAGATTTATCTCAATTTGTTGTGGTAAAACTACACATTTTTCCATATAAATCTCCTTGTGTTGTTGTTGATATACCTATTTTTTCGTCAGTTAGCTGGTGACAAAATATTCACCCAACAGTTTTTGGTGACTCCGCTGGGGAAGAACACATAGTTTGAAGCCTCAAGCTTCAGATTAAAGTAGTTCAAGTTCTTTTCCATTTCCATTTTACACTCTAGCAAATTCACGATATATGTGAAGCCAGAGAGCTCAAGGTATTGTTGACCCTATATTTGAGTTTGTGCAACAAAATAATTTTGATCTTTCCCCTCCACAAACTCACCTTCAGTAAACCAGGAGTTTTCCTCCTACCAACGTCAGGTCTCCAATACCAGGCAAAGCTTATCTTTCCTCTGCTAGCATAGCTTTGTCTATACATACTCCACCAAGATTTGTTATCCCTCCTTTCCATTGTCATATCATGGCAGCCCAAGGCCCCTGGGGTAATACCTTTGGTCCTTTAAATCTAACTCCACCCTTACATGAACCACCCCACAGTTCAAGGAAGAATTTCCCCAAATTCTATGGTGATGGGAGAGTTCATCTTGATTAGTATATTGCAGCCTTTTGCATAGCTTGTGGTGTGATAGGCATAGAGTATGAGGACATAATAGTCATGCTATTAGTAGAAACATTACAAGGTGCTACTACAGACTAGTTCTATCATCTACAGGCTCAGATTGTGACTAACTAGAACACCCTCAAAGCCAAATTTGAAGAAAAGTTCAAGCCTACAAAATATGTGCATGCCCTATTGGCTTAGCTCACACAAATGAATAATGAGCCTCATGAACCTATGAGGGACTTCATAACTAAGTTTGACAAGCTGAGGAATATGATTCCCATAATTTCTCAACCGACACCAAAAAATCTCAAATGTTTCTTCATAAACTCTCAACTTCTTGAAGTGAGTTTCTTGTTGAGGTGGGTTGGCCACATAGACCTTTCTATAGCTCAGGATTTGGCCACTAAGGTTGAAGATGATCTTATCTTGGTAGGAATGATAAGAAGAGATCCTAACAGAGGTAAATCTTCTTCATCTTCTGAGAATTTTTATTCAAGCACCACTAATCCTATGGTGCAAAAGCTAGCAAATGGCATAATGGATTTCTGATCTTCCTTCATACCAAGATATACTAAGGAGGACTTTTCCCAATTAGTCATATCAAGGCAATGCTGCTAGTAATCAAAGGCAACCAAATTGCCTTCCTCCCCCATAGGGGAAGCTTGCCATTAAAGCGGCTCCAGCTAACTCAGTAGTTGGATATCTTAAAACTGAATCTAATTTCTCTTTTCAACCTAAGTTGAACCAAGAAGATGATGCTAATATCTTCATATAAGGGAAAGAATAATTAGCTGACGACTCCAACATTGGTTTCTTGAATTATCAGGAAGAAGCTAGAAGCAAGTCAGACGTGTTTGATGGATCATATGTTGTATTTACCAGGTCCCAGCACTAGTCAGTTCACCAAGATGATAAGGGGAAAATAGGGGAAAGATCTCAACCAATAATTTTAATTGCTAAATGGGGGACTACTCTGCCTTTTCAATCAAAGGACCTGATAATCACTAAAAAAGTAAGTACCCCAAACATTCTTGTTCCTTCTGCTTCAAATTCTCAAACCAGTACCACACCCCTAGAAAACCAAAAGGATTAACTACCTTCCCCTATTTTTAATTCATTTCAATCATTTGACATAATTGACCATGTTAAGAAGACCAAAATTCAAATGTTTGAGTTATAATTCTTGCAATCCAACCTAAGCAATTGGATAGTTTAGTTCAATGCATCAAAAATAAAATCGTCCCTATAGGACAAGATATTTCAGAAGTAACTCTTAGTCCCCCCCAAAAACACATCCATCTGAAATAATATTATGATTACTCCTCCAACTGCCCCTAGAAAAATAGAACCATTTTATGTTTCCATGTTGATAAATGGTCATCAGCTGAATAATTACATTACAAACTCAGGCACATCTGACAATGTCATACTTGCCAATGTGGCAAAATCTCTTGGTCTCATGTTGACTAACATTTTTGGGAGATGTTTCTCTCTCCATGGAAAACAAATAAGTAAATTTTTTTGGGACAAATCAAAGATGCTCAATTTGCATTTTTGGATTTTTTAGATAAGAGAATCAAAATGATAGTCCTGGTGGCTAACGTCCCAGCCTCATACGACATCCTTCTTGGGTGAAATTTTTTCAAAGACATTGGTGGAGAATTGAACATAGACCTGTTTGAGGTGAGGGTCCTTGTCAAGGGCATCATGAAAAGGATGCTTTATGAGAAGGAGGTAAAGTATATTTTCACCCAAACATTAGCCCCTGAAGCTCAAATTTTATTTGAGTCTTCAGGCATGGGTAATTACTTTTTGTCCACTAAAGACATTCTTGTTTCAGTAGATGAAAGCTTACTAAGTGACAATATAAAAAATTTAGATAAGGCATCATAAAAATTGGTAGGTCATAATACACATAAAAAGGGATCTTCCCTTTTTGATGAAGAAAAATCTGAAAGAAGATCAAATTCTAATGATGTCTGGATTCTAGAATTCGATGGCAGCAATTCTTCTATTGGTTTTGGAGCTAGAGTTATTTTAATACCTCCTCAAGGAGATATTTTCCCCTATGCATATAAGTTGTAGTTTAGCAACACTAACAACACTACTGAATATGAATCACTGATACTTGGTTTAAAGGCTACTCAAGATAAAGGTGTTAAAATCCTTCATGCCAAAGGAGATGCTGAAATGGTGGTTTGTCAGGTGAGGAACCTGTATCAAACTAAAAATGAGAGATTTCAACATTATCACAATCTAGTTTGGGATCAAATTAAAAGTTTTGATGCTTTCAATATTTTTGCAGTACTCAAAGAATTCAATAGTCGAGTACATTCGTTGGCCATCTCTACAACTCTCAGGGTCCCTCACCAAGATTTCAAAGAAAATAGGTACACTATCAAGTTGGTTTTTTGACCAAATGTACCTAATAATGCTGACCATTGGCAGGTGTTCAATGGTGACAACAAAATCATTACTTTTTTGGAACAGAATGACAACTTTGAAAAGCTTCATTTTGAAGGCAGTGAACCTCCACCACAGGAATCAACTCTAGAAACAAATTTAAAAGTTGATGAAGAGTTCATTCAACTCAAAGAGAATAAAATTCCCCAAGGATTAGTTTCTCTTGAGAAACTTTTTGACAAGCATGATAGGTTTATCAAGGAACAACAAATGGATTCAAAATCCTCCAAGGATTTTGATCAAATTAATTTGAGTACAGAAGACAATCTAAAAATGGTCAACATTGGGAATTATTATACCCCTGATGAAAAACTCAAATTTATCACTCTGTTTCACCATTACATTGATGTTTTGGCATACTCTTATGATGATCTAAATTCTCTCAGACCTAAAGAAATCTAGCACAAAATTCCTCTCAAGATTGGGTCATTGCCTCACAAGTAGAAGTAAAGGTAGTACAAACCTAGGATATCAGGCACAATTTTGTCTGAGATACAGAAAATGTTGAATGCAAGAATTATTTTCCCAATCCATCATTCCACCTAGATTGTGAATATAATCCCTGTGAGAAAGAAGAATGGATAAATTCACCTATGTGTTGATTTCAAAAATCTAAATTAGTCATCTTTAAAGGATAAATATCCCTTGCCCATCATGGAGCAGCTACTGTAGACAGTGACTGGTGCTGAAATATTATCAATGTTAGATGGTTTCTTAGGGTACAATCAAGTAGAAGTCGGTGAAGTAGACCAACATAAGACTACCTTCACTACACCTTGGGGCACCTTTTCATATCTTAGAATGCCTTTTGGCTTGATCAATGTTGGTACCACCTTCCAGAGAGCAATGGACATTACTTTTAGAGATGAAATAGGGAATTTCATTGTGGTATATCTTGATGACTTGACTATATTTTCTAAGCATCATCCTGATCATTTTCATCATCTACAACAAGTGTTGGAGTGATGTAGGTAGAATGGTATTTATCTTAATCCCAAGAAATCTATTTTTGGGGTTACAGAAGGTAGACTTATCAAACACACTGTATCCTGAGAAGGCATAAAGATCAACCCAGAAAGGGTCAAATCTATTCAAGAGCTTGCTCTTCCTACCAGTAAGATTGCAGTCCACTCTATCTTTGGAAAGGTAAATTTTTTATGAAGGTTCATTCCTAAATTTATAGAAAAGACTCGTCACATTGTCAATATGATGAAAGGCAAAGCCACTTTTAGCTGGATGGAAGAAGGCAAGTCAGCATTTCAAGACATCAAGGAAGCTATTGCCCATGCCCCAATTCTTGTTTGTCTTGATTACACTAAAGACTTCATGATGTATAGCTATGCTTTTGAACACATGCTTTCAGCCATTTTGGTTTAACAAAACAAAGAAGTTGTGGAATCTCCCATATCTTGCATGAGTTATCCTCTTAAAGTTCATGAGATGAAGTATTCAAATATGGAGAAGCATGCTTATGTTGTGGTAAAGGTGGTAAAGTACTTTCATTTTTACATCCTGAACTCACACAATGTTGCTCTGGTCCTTGATACAACAGTCAAGTCCATACTAACTCAACAAAAGTTTCGAACCAAAAAGGGCAATTAGATTGCTAAAATCTAGGAGTTTGATCTAGTTATCAAATCAATGAAGCTTGTGTAGGGAAGGGGTCTCTACCACTTAATTGTTGATAACAAACCAGAAGAAATAGGGCATAAAGAAATAGAAGTTGAAGACATGCCAATAGTTCTCTTTGTCACCACTATGAATGAGTGGTATTCAAATATTGCTCATTTCCTTATCTATGGTGAGTGTTCTACTCACTTGTCTCATAAAGAAAAGAGGACTGTTAAGTTGAAAGCTTCCAACTTTGTCTTGTGGGACAATGGTCTATATAAGAGGAACCTTGATGGGGTATTCCTTTGCTACATGGATAAAGTGTAGTAGAATAAACTTTTAGAGTCCTTCCACAATTTGGCTTGTGGAGGACATTTTTCTATGCCTGTAACTACCCATAAGATTCTGTGAGCCAAGTACTATTGGCCTACTCTATTTCAAGATGCATATAAATGGGTAAATAGATGTGAACTGTGTCAACAGTTTATTAGAAGACCTAAATTGGCTGCATTACCTCTCAAGCCTATGGTGATAGAAGATCCATTTCAATAGTGGGGTATTGATTTCATTAGAATTGCAGATTCATCTTTAAGTACTAGACATGATTATGTCCTCACAGCCATAGACTAATTTACCAAGTGGGTGGAAGCCATTCCAGTCAAGCATGCTACTTCAGAAGTAGTATGTAATTTCCTCAAGAAAAACATTATTTCCAAGTTTGGTGTCCAAACCAAGATTGTAACAGATAATGCAGCCTATTTCTCTTCTTATGAGATTACTTAGTTCTGCTACTATTATGGAATTATTCTCTCCCTCTCCTCTGACAATTTTCTACAAGGAAATGGCCAAGTAGAATCAAGCAACAAAAACCTGGTGACCATTATCAAGAAGTTGGTAGATGATAATCAGAGAACCTAGCATAAAGCATTATTTGATGCTTTATGGGCAGACAAGATTACTCCCAAGAGGGCGATAGGTATGTCAACATTCCAAATTTTGTATGGTATCAATGCAGAGATACCAATCACCGTGGAATTACTAGCATTGAAGTTGGTAAAGGTAATAGAAGATTCAACTTTTGAAAGTTCCATCGACAAGAGGATCATGTGCTTGATTGAACTAAATGAGCAATGAATTATGGTGGTGGACCATATTACTGCACATTAGAGCCTGGTAAAGAATCTCTTTGACCAAAAAGTAAGGGTTTGTGATTTTCAGATTAGAGATCAAGTTCTATTATGGGACAAGAGAAGAGAACCAAAGGGAATGCATGGTAAATTTGATTCCTTATGGATAGGCCCATTTGCCATTCATCGTTTAAATGGTGAAAATAGTTTTTTGCTAAAGTATTAATATGGCACACCTTTTTCATTGCCTCACAATGGGTAGCATCTAAAGCACTTTAATCTTTGAAGTATCAGATAAGAGTAGTTATACATATGTATAGTCTTTAGTTTATTTTGTGTTTTTCATTTTCATTTTTTGGCATCTTTTTCTTTTTGGATGGCATGACTTCATAGCCCAATGGCATACATCAAGGCACTGAAGAGTCTAGATTTTACTCCCTTCAATTGTTTTTACAATTGATAGAAGTTCCCCAACTAGAGCTAGATGTTGTTCCCAAAATTTGTCACCTATTTTTATGGTCAACATGTCGATCATTCTGGTCCTACAGGCCAAAATGATCTCTTCCTTTCTCAAAATATATTCTGAGTAGTCAAGTTTTTTATTTATGCAAGCCTTTTTCAGCTAAGGAAATCACAAGTTCAATAGGCAGGCTTTCACAAAGATAAGTTCAAAAAGCACTTGAGGCATTTCATGAAAAAATTGTAAGGAATGAACCATTGAACTGTTGAACCATTGAACTCCACTTCAAATAGTTTAAAGTTCAAAGGGTTCAAAACTTCAATGGTAGAATTCATTAAAATGGAATGAATCAACGAACCAATGAACCATGGAACCATTGAACTCTGAAAGGTTCAAAGTGGTTCAAAGGTTCAAAAGAGTTCGACACTTAAATAGGTTCAACGAGTTCAAAGTTCAATGTTTGAGAAAAAGGTTCGATCAGAATATTCTAGATGAATGGTTCAAACAATTGGTTCAACAATACATTGAACTCATAAAAAAGACTAAGTAAATGTGGCTCTTTGCAAGAAATGTTGAACCATCTGAACTGATGAACTTTGAACGATTGAACTGACAAACTCTCAAAGGTTCAAAGTGGTTCAAGTGACCAACGACCAGTGACACCCCTGTAAACATCAAAATTAGGGTAATGAAATAACTGTTGATTTTTCAAAGATGCAGACATGAGAACAAACTCAATGACCAACTAAGGAAAGAGTCAAAAGAGCTAGCAAAAAGTGAGAAGATATCTCGAGAGCTCAGATCACCAGGAAGAGAAAAAATGTAGTAAGGAAAGAGGAAATTATACAAAGAATCTAGAAATATCTGTAAAGAGTTATTTCAATAGGTGGGGTAGTCCACTAGGTGGACATTAAAGAGCGTGAGCATTCAATGGTGTGGCCTATTTTTCTCCCTTTGAGTAAAAGTGAATAGATAGCCATGTAAGTATCTTGAAGAGGACTAGGTGGCCCATACTTTGGAGGAGACATTTAAGATGAATTAGAATGCCAAAGTTAAGGCTGATGACCTATTCCAACATGACCCCTTCAAAAAATTTCAAATACATTCAAGTCATTGAATCAAGCATCGACCATTTACTAGAAATAAGTGCCAAAGTCTTTCTTTGGCTACTATATATTGTAATCTCTCATTTTAACCAAGGAGATCTCTCTGTTATTAGAAGCAAAACTCTATCCAAATTGAAAGGCATTCTTGAGACTTTGAGCTTAGACTGTCAATCATATTTTGTTATTTGAATAAGAAAGCAAGTGACCTTTCAGACTTTGTGTTGAAATAGTTTGTGTTATTTAGGAAATTATTCTTAGGTCTATTTCCTAAATACAGTCTTGTCCATTTAATCAAATAAGTAGAATTAGTGGAAGTAATCTGGAAGGTGTCCTGAAGCCAACTGTGAGAGATTTTGTGCCGCCATCATTGTCTTTAGTCTATTTGTTTTATGTTTCAATGTAAAATATATTGATGAGAATTTGATCTCCCATTACCCTTCGTAACCTTTCACTTTGTTGTAGTTGAGGTGGAGAATTTTGCTACACTTCATCTTATTGTGTTCCTATGTCCTGATCAATGTGAGAAGCAATGAAAGACTGTGCTTTCATGGGTTTATTATTGTTACAATTACTACTAAGAAGTCTTCCTCTAGTTTTCTAAACATCATTTTTGAAGAAGATAAATGCCTTCAGCAATTACCCAAGATTTATCCTTGTCCTTGTGAGCATCAACTCTGAAAAAAGAGAGATGGATGGTGTTATCCCACCCCTGAGTGTATTTTCAGCTTATATTAGTTATAGTAGTTTATAAGGAACCTCCCCTACTTTATAGGGAACCTCCCCTTGATGAGATGAGATATTTATCTCAATTTACTATGGTAAAACTGCACATTTTACTGTATAAATCTCCTTGTGTTGTGATTGATATACCTATTTTGTTGTCATTTAACTGGTGACAAATTATTCACCCAACAAGTATCACTAAGTTGGCCTAATCGACTCTATATTATTAATTGATAATAACAAGTATTAATTAGAATACTAAGTCAACCCAATTGACTCTATATTGTAAACTATCAAAGAGGGTTTTAGGCTTAAGAAGGGCTAGTGAAGGCATAAAATGACTAGAGGAGGGTTCAAGAGAAGAGACAAGGCTTAGGGAAGAACATATGATAAGGTTGTGTTGACATCAAGTAGTTGGAAAAATGTTAGGAAGGATAAAAAGCCATAAAAATATTGTGAAGCATCAATATTCTATCCACCCCTTTCTCGGTGCACCCTTTAAGGCATGCACTTAGAGAGATTAAAACTTGACAGGTTCCTATAACATAAAAAGTGATAGTAAGTGGTAAAGATAATAAAAATATTGTGTATACACATACCACCAAATAAGACTAATGGGAAATATTGTGGATAAATGATTTATGTTGGGTATTGGATAAATCTATGGGAATGGTATGGTCTTGAAGGTAAGTGTGGATGTTAAGGTACTAAGGTGAGCTAGGACCAGTGAATTCACATACCATTTCTAGTTTCAAATGACCATATGTTGGTCTAATGAGTAACTATTATTATTGGATGACGTTTACAAAAGTGGCCATGAAATTAATTGATTTACTATTAGCTCATGGCACTTTTTCAAACTATATATGCTCAAAATATTGATTGAAGTTATCTACCATGTGTTTTTAAGGCACAAGATTATCATCTTTTATTTGGTATTGATCATTGAAGTTATTGATGTTAAGTTGGGAACCGCCATATACTTCTAACTATTGAATGTTCCACTAGATTGTGAGGTAGAGTCCTATAATGTGAGCCTCATATTCTAGAATATTGGTCATGTATGAAAACCTAATTTCAAATGCCTCATGGATAATATCTCCTAATGGTGTGATAAAGGAACCATCAAAGATCTTCCACTATTGGGATTGATCAAGGGTGAAAATGGACTCATGTAGAAAACCAATTTATAATGTTCATGTATTTGTGAATGAATCTTCTGCTAATTGATTGACAAGTACTTGATCTTTTATACCTGTTAGATTACTCCAAGATCTTTGAACATCATAGATTGTATGAACCTTAAGATTATGTAAGAGCAAGATGCAAATAAAAAGAGAGATTCATAAATGTTTGTTAGCTAAATATCCAAAAAATACAAATGAGGTAAATTATATAGTGAGATATTAGGTCACAATAAAGGTAATTGTTATCTAATCATCCACCCTTGAGTAAGGTCTATTAAAAATAGGTAACTGAGTCATATAACCTTGTAAATGATCTTGTTGAGAGTTAGGTCTTGGTGTCATGGTTCGGTCTTGTTAGCTTGTCTCAAGGTCTAAAGAAGGTCTTATAAAGATGTTAAGGTCCATGACATGTGTTTTGTTTAGTTAGTCTTTTGCCATGATATTTTATGGAGTTTTTTGTAGGCAATTTAGCAAACTTTAAGGTTAGTTTCTAAAAGTTAAGATATGGGCGATTTAAGTTGAAATCATTTATGGATGATCTCTCAGGATGATAGGGTGCTCTACATTGAATAAGTGGATCAAGAAGAAAATATAACGAGTTAGTAACATTTTCCTTTTAATCCCTTTAGAGAGTTTAAGGTATTTCTAGAGAGATTAAGGTTTCACTTGTGTTGTTATATTATTGTTGCAATGTTGTAAAGCGATTTATTAAAGGATGCCAAGTTTAAATATAAAAATACAATGCAAAGAGGTTAGATCAGTATTTTTGGGTCATCTGACAGTTTTTGAAGATCATATTATATATCTTTTATCCATACACCTAACCAAGAAGTGTCAAAGCCTAATTTTCTTATGCAAATTCACTGTTGAACTTCTTTGTTCATTGTTTTAGTCTCCAATCACATAATAACGTGGTTAATGGTATAATAAGAGGTAAATAAGGTTATTGGTATGTTACAAAATCATGTTACAATTTATAAAAACACTATTTATGATCTGAATGTAGGTACAATATATCATTTCTCCCACATAGACAAGTTTCTTTATGGAAAAGAGAACATGTATTTTTTCATAGTGAATCAGAGATTGTGACATCCAAGATTACATGACATAGGGTGATATAAGACTATAAAAATCTCCTACACCCTCCTCAATCTAAAAACCATGTAGAGATAGAAGTTGTAAATCTAAAAAGGGCAAAAAATTGCTCAAGGTCTCCATCGGGTCACTTACAAGAGAAAAAGAGTCATTATGATGAAGTTTCATGTAAGAGGAGATGTATCAGGAAAAATTATCATCATGTAAGGAGACCACCCATATTCCCTTAAAATCCATGGCAATAGTTTTAGGATTATGGGGCGAAGCTCTATTAACTACCTCTTAAACCTTACTAAACCCCAATATATCATTTTTTTTAATTGTAATGGCATGTATGAGATTTTTGAATGCATGGAAAGGTTTAAATTCATATATTTTGGTCCAATAGTCTCTATAATATAAAACTTAAGACAAACTCCTAGTGATAATGTTTATACTAACAAGAAATTTCACTGTTCTACTAGTTTTGACATGATAGGCAGGGTTGTTTGGGCTTGTGAATTATTTTATAGCTCAAGGGTGATTTAAATAAATTGTAAAAATTTATATAACCTAAAAAAATTCAATTATTCCTCCCTCATCATTTCCAAACAAGCATCTAATACATGAATGAGTGAAATGTGAGTCTACAAACATTGAGAAGATGCGAGTTTGAGTTGAGTTGATACTATTGAGAGGTTTTAAGATTGTGAAAAAGGGTAAAAAATATTATATGAATATTCACCAATCCATCACATCCCATTACATGTTTATCCAAGTATGCATTCATCTCAAAATTGGATTTCAAGGACTGGTTCAAGCACACATGCCTCAAATGAGAGAAGGATAGTCCTATAGGCAAGCATATTTGATGCTTTAGGGAGTAATCCATATGAGATAGGGCTTGAAAAACTCATGGGTAAGTGTATGGAACATTTAAATAACATAAAATAAAATTTTAAACACTCCATGATCATATTTTATAGGAAGTTATAGGTGGTAGGCCATGAAGGCCATTGATATAGTATTCTTGAATAAGTTTTCAAGTATGAGGAAACAAGTAACAAACCTACAACCAAAAGTGATATCCATAATGCATTATTGGTATTTTCATCCTAATAAATATACTTAAACCAATCCCATCAAACTTCTTCAAGACATCAAAATGGCCAAATTGGAAAAAGAACAATGAGTCATGCATACCAAGTAGTCTATGTCAAGTCTATAGGTTTAGGATGAAAGGTTCTTGGAAAATCCTATGTGGTTTCTCACTTTAAAAATGGATTAATTTTTTTTTAATAAACTCCACATTTTCTTCAATATCATTCAAGGTTATAATACGTATAAAATCCAATCAGAGCAAGGTGGCAATGGGTTTAAGCTTAAAATGCACACCTACAAGTTTGCACACCAAAATATAGAGAGAGTGTGCATTTTTGGTGTTGAAATTGAATTTAATAGGTTTATTATAGGTGTGAGGGACCATAGGTAAGGTTTAAATAAATATTTTATAGGTGGATAAGAGAAGAAATCACTAGGAAAGGACCATTAGTGATAAAATAGACATACTACTAAGAAACCCTAGTCGTAGATAAAACAAGATCTAAGACTATTGAAGGGGTAAAATGGCCTAGATAATTATATGAATAAATTTTATGGTATGAATAAGATATCAATAAGAAATTTACAAAAAAAAAAGTAGTTTGAAGACCTTTTTGCTCAAGACACTCATCTCAAATAGGGACCTATAGACTTGCAAGCCTGAGAAGGTCATCTTTCTCATGTGATAATCTGGATGATATATTGCATGGGTAAAAATTACATTATGGAATGTTAATAAGGTCTATATACTCCAATTTCATGGTATTTTTTAATCAATTAAGGGGTAAAGATTTATGAATAATCATTAAGAAGTTGGAGACCTCAAAATCATCTTTATTGCCCTCAAAGAGCTCGAGGACTATAGATTTCTCCAAATTAAATTCAAATGAATATAAAAAATATTTAAAATAACTAAATAAAATTTTTAGGTATCATGATCACCTATTGGAGCAATAATATTTGCACATGTGGAGTAAAAGCATAAAAAAGTGGTCTAAAATTGCACTTTTTGGGCCTATTTTCATGTTTTAGCTATGTGAAAGCTTCTCTACTAGTTGAAGAAACCTTATAGACCCAAGAAAAGGTTTAATGAAGTTAAAAATCTAACTCAAGATACTTTCATGATGATTTTATATATTTAAAGTCACTAAACCAAGCCAAGATGAACACTTTTATTTGCTTGCATTGAAAGGATGAAGTTGGAGACCTTCTTAAGGTCATCAATTTCAAAAAGAAACTTCATGAAACCATTATAGACACCTAATGGTATAGTTGGATGAATCTTAAGTTCATATATAAGCCTTTTCCAATGGTTATAGTCAGAAGTGAAAGGCTTATACACAAGAAATTTGCTAGCTTCTTGATGTTAAAAGCTTTCAAAGATAAATACAAGCCTCTATCATATTTTCAAGATTGTCTCAATTTAAACATGATATTTAAGACACTAAAAGGACCTAAGATACCTGAAACATTATTTTTTAAGTCATGGAACATGGTCAATGTCCCTATATTGTTCTCAAGTCTATATAGAGCTTTTATAGCATGAATACCTACAACCCTCTCCAAACCTCTTATTTGTAATCTCTAAAGACCTAATAGATAGATAACCACTTAAATATGGTCTATAAGATTGGAAAAATATTAAATTATCTTATAATGTACATTAATGAGGTTGATAAGTTATTTTGGTAGTCTTCAAACAAAGACTATACCTTAGATGAAGGGATAGACTTGTCTTCATTGCATTATTTTATATCAAACAAGCTTAGGCATTGAAATTATGGGTTCTAAGGATAAATATTATGGTATGATGATGTTTAATCCTTGATTTTCATTCTCAATAAGATGAAATATGCATTGAAAGAGTCATGATGGTATAGAAAGATGCTAAGTAGAGTAAGTGAGTCATGTGTCAAGACCCAAGCTTGTAACTCCTCAATCAAGAAAGGGCAGTTTCAAGAGAATAAGGATGAGTCATAGGAGGAAAATAACCACTTCTATGACACCTCTCATGAGACCATAATCAAGTAAATCCACTACATGTAGAGGAGGAATCATAGGGTTGTTTTCAGCTTTCATTGAAGTTATAATTGATTTCATGATAGATGATAGTCATAATGAACTTCCTACACGTCTACCCCCTCTCTCTCTTCTCCATTATTCTAAATATACTCCTAAAAAGGACATTTTATAGGATCCTTCATGTTATTATGGTGAAGCCCTACTAAATTTTATAATTTTTATTGCTTTTAAAGTGAATATAAGTTGTTTTTACCTTCTTCATCTCACATTTAGTGTTTTATGGTGAATTGTTGATGAATGATAATGTTGATATTCAATATCATTGAATTTTACCTCTTAATTATTTAATCTTTATTATAAATTCATTCTTTTATAGTTCATATGGTGTGTGTCAAGTATAGACATCTTGATTATCACTCTTAACTAATGTAGTAGTTATAACCTCTATATTGAAATGCATATGATAAAAATAATATTTGAAGTTATGTGATTGGATTTAGCCTTATATTAGCTTTATTATCAACTCATAGAAAAGAGTAAGAGACCTATAATTTTGTGCATCACCCTTTTTTCCATTTTCTTTCATCCTTCTCTTTCACTTTTCCTTGTAATTTGAATAGGTGTAGTGATAATATAGGTGTATCATCAAGGGAGTTATCCCTCTCTAGAGTTTCTCTTTAGTCATAGACCACCCACATCCTTAAAGAGTTCATATTATGTAAATTGAGTGAGGAGACTTGAAACACCTCTTCAAAGGGTGAAATTTGAAGTGCCAACACTAACCACTCAACTCACAATTAGAAAACACATTAAGTATATTTCCCTTGATGACCTTAACAACCCTAATAAAGATGATTGAAAACCATGTAGGTAAATGAAAATTAAGAAAAATAATAAACTAACACTCCCCTAAATTTTAGATTATTTGGGTAAGAGAATTAGACCCTGACAACAAGGCCTAATGAGGTACCCAAGCATAATGCAACTCCCATAAAATAGAGAAAAAGAGAAAACCCATAGGAAAAAAATTCTATCTAAAAAGAGACTAAAGAAGATAAGAGGGCTCAAAATCCCCACTAGATTATAAAATTACATGTAATCATCTTGTATCCTACAACATAGTTTTTGGAAGTGACTTTGGATCATAAGTAGAAGCATTGAAGACTGGATCACCTTAGAACAATGAATGTCTCCACTAAGTACTTTATGGATCTTTAACCAAGGTGTGATTCCTATACAAGTAAAAATTATCCTCATGCAAGATAGGAGGGACAAATTTTATATTCATTGAAGGTATAGTGGGAGCAGAGGATAAGAAAGACTGCAAAATACCCTAAAATTTTGGAATAGATTGCCCCATATTTGATATGTCATGGACTAGTATACCTGAACCTTATAATGTCTAAAGTAAACTAGAGATAGGTTGATCAATAAATAACTCATCGATATCTAGAAGGTGACAAGGATATGTTGGAGATGTGTACCCATAACTATTGTAGTCATATATGTTGGAAATGGAGTCATCAATATCAGATGAGTGCTCAGACTTAGAAATGTTATTAAGTTTAGGTGAGTCCAAAGAAAAATAATCTAAAAGAGAGTCAAGAGAAAAGGGTGAGAAGTTATATAATCAAGTCTAATGATCAACCATTTTCATTTTTATTATGGTGTCACTATACATATCTCTAACATATATAGAATATGGAGTGAACTCAATTCATATGCCCAAACCAAGGTGAGTGATCTAATAAACTAATAAGAGATTAGTTGAAAATGAGGAAAAAATTAAAACATTATTGAATGTTCTACCATTGAATTCAATAGACCATCTCTTGATAACATTTTTAGAAGTGTCATCACCCATTTATATAGAGGACATGCCACATAGTTTCAAGGAATTGAAATCTATCTGTGAAGAGGCCTTGTGATGTGAAGCACCAAAGTTAATGATCCATGTAAGATTCAAAGGTATAATAGTAACTATAGCCTTTCCATTTTCTTTCCCCTTACCATTCTCTTTTTCCTTGTATTTACCTTTTCTTTACCATGGTCATTTACCTTAGAGGATTCATTGGTTGATGAAATATGATTGGTAGAATCAGGGACACTTATATTGTGTTTCTCAATCATCTTAATCAATTGGTCAAGTTGATTATTCAAACATTTGTTTTCACAATGCTTTCTTGAGAAAAACCCACATTTGATCCTATATTTATTAGGCTTAACACTGGAAAAATAGGTCTCATTATTTAATTTATAAGTGGGAGGATTTGCATCCTTCTCTTGATCCTTTTTTTTACCTTTCTTCTCTCTATTATTTGAACCCTTCTCTTTTTTATCAAAAAGTACATGAGATTTTTAAGACTTTATTATGTATACAATGGAAAGTGAAACTAATCTACAAATCAGTCCTAGATCAGAGAAGATAAATCACACTAGCCCTTCTACTTATTAGCGTATTTAGATAATCGGGGTCGTGAGCAATATGGATCTACTAGACCTAACTAAGGGATCCATTACCACACAATATCACTGGAGAGGGTTAAAAATCCTCTAGTCAAGTAATGCCACATAATAAACCTAGCTAGGTCCTATGTTTTCTTATCAAAGTAAATTACAAAGTAAAGTAAATCTAATCTAATGATCACCAAAGCATGTGACACAAAATGGGGGTAATAAACATGCAAAAAATAACTCTACTCAAGTCAATGTAGAGGTAATCCTAATGCATGGAGATAGAAACACATTCATAAAATAACAATTGTAAATCTATTTATTTTAATAAAGAGGATCAAGAATTAGGAATATTTACATTGAAGATGAACCCAACAAGTCTCAATGTCTCCTTTGGCTAAGGTGTTTTGCAATAATTTATTGTGGTTTATAAGGATAACAAAGGTCAGCTCTAGGCTAAACAAGTTATTCTATGCAGCCAAAAGACTTTATCAATAAGACAAGATTATTATCCCCAAGTGTAGTATGAAACCCTAAACTATGGATCTTCAAGTAGAATAGTGGATAAGTAGATGTGTAAATAAATGATTAAATTTATATCTCTATATGAAATGGTAAAAAGGATGTGTTTATATATCCATATCTAACCCTAAACTCTTCCAAATTTTTAGCTCATAGAGTCGGCCCAATCAACCATGTTCCTTAATAAGTAAAGTATTTAGGTGATGGACTAAGTTAAATGAGTTTGAATTAATCCTGTAATGTGATTATATTTTAGGAACATGGTCAATTTATGCTAACTTTGTTTGATAAATGTCAAAAAAAAATATTAGACAGGTAAGGGCTATTTAAGGCAGTGAATTGCTTAGAGTATTATGTAAGGGAGGTGTCAAAGATTAGGTAAATATATAGGAGAGATTTGTGTTGGTTTCAAGTGGTGATATAGGGAAAACCAATATTGAAAAAGACTAATGGTCTACCCACCCCTTTCCCTTTTCACCTTTTAAGGCATGCACACAGCGATATTGAGACTCGATAGGTTACTACAAGAGAGAAATCATCAATAATTGATAAATTTTAAAAATATTGTATGTATACATATGACCCACTAAAATATCATCATGTGTCACATAGTTACAACATGCCATGGTCCTTCGAGAAAAGAACACATAACACACAATTTTGCGCTAAATAAATTTCATTATTTTAAAGCATAAAATAGCTAAAAGTAAATGTCTAAAATGAAATAACTAAAATAAAAAATTAATGTATATGTACCTTCTTTTACCTTTCTCTCTAGATGGTTGTTTGTTGTGTTTGTAGTTTTGATTGTGAAGGCCATAAAGATTACTTTAGAAAACCCCTAAGGATACAAAACTTAAAGAGAAAAAACAAACAAATGTAAGAAAGTTAATATAACTAAAATGTGTAGGCATGATGAACTTAGAAATTTGGTAAGCTAGGGTGATATATGCTAAGTTAAAACCAAATTATCAAGTCAAAAATTATAGTAAATCATGTAACCAAAAATCCAAGGCTACTAAATGACTAAAAAACTCAAACATGTATACCTTCAGTAAGAAAGGTAACAAATCAAATCAAACTAAGGATAAGAAAAATGAAAATCTAACATCAATGTGAAATTAGTAATAATATTTAATTATAAAAATATGGCAAAAAATGGTAAAACAACATTGATGAGCGAAAAGTAACAATCCAAGCTCACTCAATAATGGAAAAAGTACGAAAATATAGAAATGGATGTAGTTGTCCAAAAAAATATATGACAATGAAATTTTTTCAAATAAGACCAAGGCAATTATAGAAATGTAAAGAAATAGTGCAAAGAAAACAATTCGTAGTCACTCAAGCATACTTTTTAGTTCTAAATATAGATAAAACTAAAACAAATTAGTGCTAACATGTTTTAAGATATGAAAAAGAGGGAATATAGAAGTGGGGAAATATATTTAGAATCAAAATTTCCTATCAAGGGGGAAATGAAATGGGTAGTGGGGAAGATGGAGTAAAGCTCAAGATAAAGAGACTATTTATCAAAGTGAAGACACTAAGGTTAGGTTTTTAAAAAAAAGAGGAGTTTTAACATTAAGGAATTTAAAGAACTTATTATAACCACACAAATCTTGGGTTATCAAATGATGTATGAATATCATCCCATGAAGGCTATATGCATGAAAATTAAAATGGAGCTACCTTCACATACATGTTCCCTGTTCCTTAGGACCCCTTATAGAGTCTTCAATCTACTGTGAAGATTGAGTATTTGTGTGAGAAAATAGGTAACTATGGAGTTTGAGCTTTGATACCTCAATGGACATAGATGATTTTGATTTCTCCTATCCCAATCTACTAGCCTACAATACCTCAATGGACATCAGCTCTATAGGAGAGGCCAACTATGGAGTTTGAGCTTTGATAGGAGATGTGCTATAAATCACATATTTTGGTGTGATGTTGACTTTTTGATTTTTATATTGATTTTTAATCATTTATTTTTGTTTTAAATGATTTGGATTTTAAATTTTGATGGATTTTTATATTCTTTCTCCATATAGATTTAGAAAACAAAACATGGGTGCTAAAAATGACCATCATTTGAAAACATAGGACTTGGTAGCTAAGAAAGAGGACTTAGAGAGTATGGTGTTTAAGAGTCTTATTTATTCATGTGAAAAAAAAAAATTATCTTGACTTTGAACAAATTTTATCCAAAGTGGAAAAAGGGAGGGAAATCAAGGGAGAGTGAACATGAAATAGTTTGAATTACTTTAAATCATAAAAAATTGTGATAATGTAAATGGGATACAATGCTAGGTAAGTATGATTCATTATCATAAGAATGTATGTAATTTCAAGGAAACATGCTAACATTGTTTTTTGGGCAAGTTTTAATCACAAAAGAAACAAAAATTGAGGTTGAGAAAATGGGATCACAAATTTGTAACCATTTCTAAGCCGTCTAAAAAAAGAAAAATTGGTTTAGTAAATTTTTTAAAAATAATATGTAGATTTTATGAGGACTGTTTGGTCTTGTCCATAGTATTAAATTGTAACTCATAAAAGAGAAACCCAAGTGGGTGAAAAAATTCAAAAAAGTATTTGTGAGGAGATCTTGGTCCTATCCATGGTCTTACACTACAACTCACTAAAGAAAAACCCAAATAGGTGTAAAATGCATTGGAAAATAATAAAATTGTGACTAAAAGAGAAATTATGATAAATAAATGTATGAAATAAAGGAGTATTCATGAGGAAAATTAGGCCCTATCCATAGTATTACAATGTAACTCATGAATTAAAGAAACCAAAGGACCAAAGGAAGCAACTAAGGGTTGTAAATAAGTTAGATTGTTGAAGCGAGCAAGATCATTGGAGAAGTATTGTAAGAAGTATTAGTAGGACAACATATATTAATACAAAAAGAAGATAAATATTTAAGTAAAAAATGTCTTCATAAATTGCACATTAGTGGATTTTTTGAAAACATGGCATTCATTAGTTTATAGACAATAAGTGTTAGGACCAAGAATGTCTTTCACTAAATAGAGGCCCCACCATTTTTAGGCATACTTTACTTTATTATCATGGGTGTAATCTAATTTAAGGACTAGATCACCAACATTAAAAGTGAATACTTTGACCTTTTTATTACGTTGTTTAGTAATGCGAGCCTTATATTATAGTTATGTTGAAGAGTGGCTAGACAATGTTCATCAAAAAGGTCTAGGGCATGAAGGTGAGCTTAATGTAACTCTTCATCATGAATGATACCATGAAGAGATATAAATAAATATGGGATTTTGAATTCTAATGGTAAGATGGATTTAGAACCATATACTAGTGAAAATAGTGTTGCCCTAGTGGTAGTACGTATACTAGTATGATAGGTCCAAAATGTGGGATATAAGTGAATATGCCAATGAGTGCAAGTTTCTCAGAAGGTATTTTGTAGGATTTTGTTTAAAATTTTATTAGTGGCCTCTACTTGGCCATTTCATTATGGATGGTAAGGTGTGTAAAATTTGTGGGAAATTTTAAATTTAGCACATAATTATTTCATCTCGTTATTTTTAAAATTGACACCATTATCAGATATGATAGTATGGGGAACTCCAAAGTGACAAATGATTTGGTTAAGGATAAATTTAGAAACAATGGTTCCCATGACATTGATAAATGAGATCTAATCACTGTCATGGGAACCATTGTTATTGTTCGAGGAGAGGAGGAACCTCTTTTTTCATCACACAATGAATAAGGTACCTTTTGCATTATAAAAATAAAGGGTGTTATATCATAATACATATTTAAAGGCTTGTTTATTAATTTTGGTCTTTTCATGAGAATTCATGTCTGGAGGATAGGTTAAATGTTCAAGGATTTGGATGATGTTTTTGTACCATGGGATTTGTCAAATAGTGATAGCCTCAATATGACAAATGAGCAAATAATTTGGTTGGATAGAAGAGGGTGTTTTTATTATTTGGATAAGAAATTTGGAATCATTAAGTACTTGGTGAGGATGAAATAGATATGTTGAAGAAGAAAGAGAATCAAATATGGAATTTTGATCTCTTAAAATTGGCTCTATGGTAAAAAAACAAACTTTTTATCAAGTGTGGTTTCCATTTGATGATAAGCAAATAAATTTCCACTTTTACACTAATAATCACCATTAACTTGGTGGGAAATAAGCTTTGAAACACCCAAAATGTGTAGATATGGGATATCCAAGCCAAGTGATGCTTTCATACTTAAGATGAGAGCTTCATATTCGGCCATGTTATTAGTAACATCAAAGGTTAACCTAAGGGCTAGAAGGATGATCTTAATGTGTGGGTTTGTTAAAGTACAACTTACCCCAACTCCTTATAGGCATTTGACACCATTAAAGTGAAGGGTCTAGGTGTCTTCATACAAATCAATGGCAAATTCAGGGAGCTCTTCAATCACTATTCTGGATTTAGTGGTATTGAGAATGATATTGGTATCTTATTGATTATTTATCTCTAAATCAATAGTGAAATTATGGAAATAATCTTTAAGGGATATGGCCTAGTTAAGATCTTTAATAGAAATAATTTAATCATTAGGGAGATTATATTTAAGGTGATTTTTAGCGGCTATAGGTTTTTACTCCAAGTTGGTTAGTGATGACTTTCACTTTGATTATTTTTTGTGTGATGATTCAAAGGTAAAATTACATTATGAGGACCATACATTTCCAAATGCTTTGGAGAACAAATGATGAAGTGGATCGGAGTGGATAATGACATAAGTGGTTTTATAAAGCATATAGTGATAGATCTTTTTAGCTACAAAGTAAATATCAAGGCAATCATGTTTTACTTTAGTATAATATTTTTATAGTCAATGATGCCTTGACTAATATAGTAAATAGTGTATTCTCTTCTAGTATTATCTTGTTGGGAAATCATTTCCCTAACTGATATAGGAGTAGAAGAGGTGTATAAAATTAAAGGACCATCATTAGAAGGTGGTTGAATTATGGGAGGATAGAGAAAAAATAATTCATGTTATCAAAATATTTTTGACATGAATTTGTATATTCTAGAGCATTACCTTTTTTACAAGGGAATTAATAGAGTAGATATGATAAGCCATTTATGGGATGAGCTGCCAGATTTCACCAATTTTTCCAAGATAAGTGTGAATGTTAAGAATGGAACAAAGAATGGGCATGTTGACTATAACATTGATTTTGGTTGGATGGATATCAAAACTGTAAAGAGAGATAATGAGCCATACAATTTTACCAGATGTGATTCTAAAGACACAATTGTGTGGATTAAGTATAACTTTATATTTGATTAATCAATCAAAAATGATAGCTAGATCAATGAGGTGTGTTTTGAGACTCTTAGATTTATCAATGAGGTCATAAACATCGGTTTCCATAATTTTGTGTATAAGATCTTGGAAAATGTGAGTCATGGCATGTTGATAAGTGACTATGGCATTTTAAAGGACAAAAAGCATTTTGACATAGTAATAGGTGCCCCAATCTATATTAAATGTTGTTTTATGTTGGTCTTTAAGGGTATGTGAATTTGATTATAGCCAAAAAAATCATCCATAAGTGACAACATTTCATATCCAATAGTGGAATATATGATGACATTTATTGAAAGTAATGGGAAATATATTTTGGACACATGAGGCTAAAATTATAGAAATTGATGCATATAGGAATGACCATGGTAACAAAAAGAACAATCTTTGATACCTATTCAGAATAGTCAATAGGTTTAATAAATTTGGCATCCAAAAGTTTCATAATTTCTTTATGGCTAAGTTGGAAATTTATATTATTTTTGTTGAATGGGTTTTGCATCTGGGTAAGTGATGATGTTAGATATAATGATGCTAGGGTTGATACCTAGCATATCTTCATATGACCAAGTAAACATTTTGTGATACTTATCAAAGAATAGGATAAATTTATCATGCTCTATTGGTGTGAATTCTTTATAGACAATGATGGGTCAAGAACATGATGGTGTACCATATTCTATTCTTTCAGTTTCTTCAATGAGCATAGAATTTCCATCTTGGAAATGATATGGAGCATTATGAAGAGAATACATAGTATTTTTTTAAGGTCCATGCTAGAAATAAAGTTATGAAAATGAGGAGCTTTTTGTTTGAAGTTTCCAAGTTTATGATGTTTTTTGTAAGTTGAGGTTCTCTAGCATGGAGTAACATAAATATGATTTCATCACTAGGAAGCATGGGTAAGGGTCCATAGTATTCCACATATAATTAAAAATTAATGATTTTATTACCCTGGCAATCATATTCAAAATGTATTTATCATATATTTATGGCTTTAAAATCAAAAGTGATTTCAGGTGTAGGTGGAATTTTTGGTTGAAGTTGACTGGACTAAACTGGATGCTAATATGAGTATTAAGTTGTGTTGTATATGGATATTCATTTGAAGTGAGTTTGATAGCCTCAGTGGTATCTATAGGATCATTGGAAGGAATGAGACTTGGTAAATTGGGTGGAGGTATAAAAGGTATAGATGGTTTTGAAAGTTTCAAATTTTTTAGAGGTAATATTTGTTCAACTATCCAAGGGGTATTAAGAAGTGGAGGATTAATGGGAGGTACATGACCTTTAGGTTTTGAATCACTATTAGTTGATCTATTAATGATATGGACATCGTAGTTGAAAGCATGTATTTTGGCTAATGTTTGTTGGTAATGTTATATGTCCAAGTCTCATTATTGAGCTTGAGCCATGATATAATTATCATCATAGGTGTGGGAAATAATACATGTATTTGTCTCTAGAGGAGCATCCAAAGGAGATACTCCAAAATTACTAAATTTTTGAGGTGACATTGTTAGAGGATCTTGAAATAACCTGACCACTCCATATTCATTACATGTGAAATCATCTTTTATGTAATAAGCTTTATGTGCATTACATGGAGGATGTAGTTTAGTGATCTCATCTACTAGAGAGATGTTATGATCACATGGTAATAAAGGAGGAAGCCACTCTAAAATATAAGGAGGTAACTTAGTACTATTGCAATTGTTTTCTAAGTCATTTGGTTCATCATCATAGGAATCAGCTAGAGTGACCTATAAATATGGATTCTTGTTGACGAATTCAAGTAGAGGTGTACTATTAATTAATGGAATGGTTGGAATTTGATACTGAGATTTGGGGTTGGGTAGTTGAATACTCCATGGATTAGAATCAACTTCATGTTTATAACATTTGACATTATGGATAAATTGGATACATTGACTACCTAAAGAGGTAACATCCCTCATGCAATGTATCTATGGGTGACCTATGAGTATATTATAGGATAATGATAAATCAAGAACCATGAACTTGGTACATATGGTCTTGGGTCCAATAGTGAGGGGGAACCAAATAAAACCAAGTGATTTTTGATTTGTCTTATCAAATTCATGATATGTGAGATGATTTTGCTTAAGGTTATCTTTGGTATATCCAAGTTTTTGAATTAACTAAAGGGATGTAACATTAATTCTCAACCCTTCATCTACTAAGAATTTTTGAATAAGGGTGGTATTAATTATGATTTTAATGGAAAGAGGTGGGTCTTTGGCTCAAAAAATAATTTCATCATTGATCATATCTTATTCAAGGAATTCTATGGAGGTTTAGAATAAGGACAAATAGTTTCAATAGTGTGTAGTTTTGTCGATGTAGGATCTTAAGAGGTTATTCTAATTTGAAGGAAAGAGGTATTATTTATCTTATAATTTTTTCATTAAGAATTTGTGATCATATGGAGAAGTACAAACTAAATCCATAAGGGGTATTTTACGAGCCATAGATTTGAGCTCCTATATGAAATTTCAATGAGATTTAGAATATAAAGAACCATCATGAGGTTTTAGGGTAAAATGTTTTTGTTAGGAAGAGAAGTAGTTTAAAGTTTTAATTGTGGGAGTGTTTCCTCATTTATGTCATAAGGTATGGTAGTGGTAGTAGTGTCTTTGATAAGTTGTTCTTCAAGTGATGATTTTTTTGGTTTAGTGATGGGATCTTTGTGGGTAGATTTATGTTGATAATTGATTTTATCTACATTCACATATTGAAAATTGGTATAATATTGGTCGTAGTTAGCATCAATTATACATATATCCTCATTTTAGTTTTTTGGATTGTAAGTATAATTTTTTTTTGGATATTTAGAGGAAGAAGGATTGGTAATTTATTTCTTTTGATAGGTGTTAACATAATCATGATGACATATTTTGATCATAATGTCATGATTGAGTATGTCTATTAACATAAAATAAACAAAAAATTTGGTAAGCCCATGATATGATTTATGAGAATGACCCACATCGGCATGAAACTAGCAACAAAATTCATTGGGATCATACCATGTAGGTGGATCATTGGTGTAAGTGAAAGGTTTAGAAGGTGATAAATTTGTTTCATTTATTAAATAGTTAGGGGTACATGGGAAGCTTGAGGACTATCCATTTTGGCTAATCCTAGTTTTTTTTAAGGAGGATTGCTAGTGATTGCATTAGTGGAGTTTTGAAACGATCCCTTGATGGTTTTAATGTTGGGATCAAAATATTTCATAATAAAGTCTTGTCTTTTAGCTTGATCAATGGCATCATTTAGAATTTAGGGAGAAAACTTTTTACCCTTATATTAAAGGGAAGGAGTTAAGGTGGTTATGAATAGTTTGAATAAGTTATCATCAATCACGTTATGATTAGATTTGTGAGCCAAATATTTACATCATTTAATGAAATCATGAGTTGATTGAAAAAGAGATTGTTTAACATTAATGAAATGGATACGATAATGTTTAGGAAGATCATTCTGTTGAATTCCTTAAATAAAGAATTGACTAAGTCCTTGAGTTGCCATATAGAATGTTACAAGAGTTGATTATACCATTCTAATACATCTTATGTGAGTGTTTTGACTAAATATTTGGTAGTGGCAAAGGTATAAGTTTGAATTCACTCTTTATAAAGATGGTTGAATTATTTAAGGAAATATGTAATGTCTTTAGTATGATCATATTTAATAATTGGAGATCTATTTCTAGTATCAATATAAATAATGAAGGGGCATAGAGGTTCAATTTGAATATTTTGGAGCATCTTTTTGTGCATAATGGGTTGGGGAATGATATTTCCCATAGCATCTCTAAGAGGTAGAGGGATGAAATTTTGGTTATTTTGAGGTAGGAGAATAAAAGTTTGATTATCCATGTTTAATAAATGATTTTGTCTTTAGATCATTTGAGAAGTAATAGATGTTTACATAATGTTCATTTGTTGCACTATTTGTGCAAGAATTTGAGTGGTATCAATTGGTGGATTAGGATTATTGATGTTGAGAGGTGAATTGCTAGGATTGGTAGCATGAAATTTCCTTGAATTGGTATTAGGGGATGGGCTATTTTGTGGAGGATTGTTAGGGCTTGGGTTGTTGGTATTTAAAATATTTCTAGTAGGGTTATTGTTTAAGCTTGTGTAAATTTCCCCTATACTTTAATAAGGTGATTTAAAGAAATAATTATCTTGAGAAGGAGGAAATGGATCTAATTCATCTATGTCATCAATTGGAGTAATTTGGACCATATTTTAGTCCAAATATTAAGGGTGAGGAAAAGTGCAGCAAGAGTGATAATCCTCTTGGGTAGCAAAGGTAGGAAGGAAATAATATCCCATATATCATCTAAATGTATTAAGGTTGTCCCAAAATATTCTGATAGGGGATTTCATGATGCTTTAAATAAGAATATGATATCAAAAATCAAAGATGAAAAATAGGAGTAGAGTCAGACATAAACAAAACATTATTGGCCAATAGGTACAAAGTTGACTGGGTCAATTAAGTTTGGAGGGAAGGTCAATAAAAAAATTGTAGGAAAGAACATAGTCATATTATTTGAGTATGTTCTATGGGAAAGCACTAAAGACTACCTTGAGTGAGACTAGGTCAGATAGAATGATTGTGTTCTATAGAAAGGAAGATGAACCATCATGTGAGATACAGGTTCAGATAGTATGATTATGTCCTATAGAAAGATAGAAATTGTAGGAAACATAGTCAAGTAGATTGAGTGTGTTATGAAAGTAGAGACATGTTTTGATAGTTATGACTTTGATATTCTAGTGTTACTTTGAATAATATTTTAAATAAAAACACAAATAACTATATCAATCCAATTGATCTAGTTGTGGCACATAACACAAACCTTTCACCAACTCTGGTTGATATTATATCCCCTCACTTCATAATCTATATTAGTGATGGTATTGGCTTGATATTAGGGCATACCCCCTCACATCATAATCTCACAGTGATAAGGGTGTCAGGTTATTTACTAATATATACAATCAACCATGTATTTATACTCAACTAAAAGACCCAGTCGGCTTCCCCTTAGTTATGAAATCTAAGTAGGTAGACCTTGGGTATAATTTGTTTAATTATTTGTGGTTTTATGTGGTTTAGAAGTGTGTGTGAAAAATAAAAATAGTGTGAATAAATCAATAAATTAAAAACCTCATATTTAGTCTATATGTGATACTCTAAGCAAGCAAGCAACAAAATGAAAAGCGAATTAATTAATAATAAGATGTTTTAATTCCTTTACTTAAAGAGTACAAGGTTGGTTCAGATGACCATGTATGCAAATATTATATAACAAAATTGACTGGGTTGATGTTATATATTGAATCAAGAGTCAGAAGAACACATTCAAATAGTTTAACTGAGTCTTCTAAATAGGAAATAAAGCTACAGAACTATGTCAATCTAGCTGACCTAGTTCACTATAGGGTTACAATATTATAGACTAAAAATTATGAAAAATATGACTATAAATGAAGAACAAAAATGAGTAAGATGGTAATAATGAACCTGCGAATTTGTGAAGATGTTGAAGTTTCTATTTTTATACTGTGTTGTTCAAATGATGATTTTTAGTTTACTAATAGAGTTGACTATTTCAATTGAGTCTGAAAACATATATGTAAAGTAGAGAACTGAGTCAATCTGATTGATCTAGTTACCTATATTTAAAGATGACCTGCATAGATAAATACATAGTCGATCTTAATGATGGTGTGTTAATATTATGCACTGAATGTTAGATTGAGTTGATAGATTTGATCCAATATTATAAAAATGAAAATATATAGCAAATTATAATACATGAAATAAAAACTACCAGGTTTAGTTCATGTTGGGTTCACTCGAATGTATATAAAGGAAAGTGAAGTTGATTTAAAAATCAATCCTAGCTCAGAGAAGATAAAACACACTAGCCCTTATGCTTGGTACATTTAGACAAATGGGGTCATGACCAATATAGATCTGTTAGACCTAACTATGGAGTCCTTTACCACACAATATCATGAGAGAGGGTTTGAAAGCCTCTATTCAAAAAATACCACACAATAACCCTAGCTAGGTAAAGCATGTGGCATAAAATGTGTGTAATAAACATAAAAATAAACATGCAAATAATAACTCTACTCAAGTCAATACAAATTTAAACCTAATGCATCGAGAGAGAAACATATTGATAAACTAAAAAATACATATCTATCTACTTTAATAAAGAGGAGTAAGAGTTAGGATTACTTACATTGAAGATGAACCCATCGAGCCTCAATTTATCTTATCCAAGGTGATTTGTAAGAGGTTATTATGGTTTATAAAGATAATGACAATAGGTCAACTCTAGGCTACATGAATTCTCCTATGCATCTAAAAGTCTTATCCCACAAGACAAAATTTTCCTCTCAAAGTGTAGTATGAAAGCCTAAGCAATGGCTCCTCAAGTATAATGGTGGATAATAAGATGAAAAAATAAATGATTAAGTTTATATGTTTCTATGAAATGGCAAAAAGGATGTGTTTATATAGCTGGATTTAACCCTAAACTCTTTTGAAGTTTTAGCTTACAGAGTCAGCCCAATTGACCCTATTCCTTAATAAATAAAATAATTAGGTTCTAGACTAGGTCAATCAAGATTGACCTAATCCTATAATGTGATTATATTTTAGAAATGGTGTTAGCCTGGGCTGAATTTATTTGATAAATTTCAAAAAGAGGTTTTGGCTTAGATAGGGGTTATTTGAGGTGGTGATATGCTTGGAGGACTATGTAAAAGAGGTGTAAAATCTTAGGTAAATGTATAAAATAGGTTTATTTTGGTTTAAATAAGTGGTATATGAAACAACAATCTTTTGAAGAACCAATGGTTTTCCCACCCCTTTCCTGATACACTCTTTAAGGCATGCACTTAGGGATATTGAGAATCGATGGGTTCTTACAAGAGAGAAATCATCATTAATTGATAAAGTTTTAAAATATTTTGTGTATACACACATTCCCCATCTATATCAACTTATCCTGATCTCAACCAAGTTATAAACAAAGGTATTTAAAGAAGGCATCTTTTATGCAACTCCAAGAGCACTTTTTGTGGCATGAAAAGTGGACACAAATATAGAATACTCTGGACCCAATTTGGAGAGTATCAACATAATAAGTTGTTCACATTTATTTACAATTCCACATTCTTTCAATTATAATCTGAGAATTCTAAACTTGGTGAATAAGTATTATAGGGTTTCATATTCATATGGGTTCAAATTTATGAGCTCATTTTCCAGCTCATAGCCTCTCATCACAACTTACTTCTTAAGGAGTATTCCTAGAGTGATCCACACTTATGTAGGTGTTTTGGTACATTCTACGTGAAAGAGTAAATCATGAGAGATAGAAAGACACATAAATTGATAGACTTTATCATAATGGTTGAACCATTTGATTTTTACTTCCTCTGTTGAAGGTTTGGTCTTAGTGTCAATTATAATTTGATGGTAACCCTTAGATTGTAAAATAGTTTCTGTTCTGGGTTTCTATTTATGATAATTAAAAGGTATGACCAAACTTATTAGACTTGAATCCATAGCTTAGAAGAATTTTTTTTAAGATAAATTAAAGAATAAATTTAGATAAATAAATTTAAAGCACCACATAATACCCTTTTATAAATATTAGAGTGACCCCCCCTTAAAGTTTCAAATACAAACATGCTCATATAGATGTCAGATACAATTGAGAATGTGTCTTGAACAATATGTGCATAAGTAAGAAATAACTAGAGGGATGTTAGGTTATGTTAATAATGCATCCAAGAGTATACAATAGTTGGTTTAAAAGGAGATATATTAGGCCCAAGAAGACCACCAATGAGTAGAACACCCTTGGAGCAAAATCTTGAAAAAGTTTGTAAATCAATTTCTTCAAAAAAACTCAAGGCCCTTTGTAGAAAAAGTTAACTAATTTTGGGTTAAAAGTGACTAGGGGTTTATTTTCCATATGAATAAGGGATACAAACCTTTTTGGGTGCTCTCTTATTTACATTGATTTGATTAACATGGGGTTGAAATCATCCAAAAATGCCTCTTTATTTCAAATGAATAGTATCACTTTTCACCTAGTTAAATTTGATGGGCTCTTGGATGTCACAACATGCAAAAGAGGTGGTTGTAACCCACAAGTTATTTTTAAGTCTTTAAAACCTATGGTATGTGACTATAGTTGGCTTGGAGTCTGATAGTGGTGTTTGCATGGGTTTCAGGCTCTGATGGTAGTGTCAACAACTGTGTCAGGGTCTAATGGTGTGTTTGTGCACTCATCAAGATTAGAGGGTATGTCAAACACATTTTAAAGATTTGATGGTGTGTTGAGCAATTTTTAAGGATCTAATGGCTACTCAAGAAATATTTAGAGTCCATTGGTTGTTTGTGTAGGGGTTAGAATCAGGGAGTCCTACTTCCATTGATGTCATATTTTAACAATTATACATACAACTACATTAGGTTTTGTCTTGGGAAGAAGCACAAAAAATTTCTATTGAGGCTTGTATTCTGATGAATTCTAAAAGTCTAACAAAGCTTGAAAAACCAAAAAAAATCCTTATAAGGGTTGAAAACTCTGTTAAAACTAGAAAACTCAAAAATCTGTAGATTTGGTATACTTTCTCCAAAAGCTAAGAGAGACCCATTTGAGAACTCAAAAAACCCATAAATTATTTCCTAGTTTTAGAATATCATTGTACATAAATACATGAAACCATGTAAATACCCTTGAAATCCTCTAAAAAGGTCAAAATCACTATCACAAATCTAGGTCATGTTTACAACTGATTTTAAGGTTTTGGCACCTTTCAAATTAGATGGCACTAGTCATTTTGAAAAAGGATACTCTAGCTATATATTTTGCATGAATTTTCAAAAAATCTCACCAAACCTATGAAAAATTGAAAAAATAAGAAAGTTAATATATTGCATGTAGATAAGACCTCACCAAGGATATTAGAAATGGAAAAATAGATGTCATATTAGAGATCTAATACCATGTTAGGTTACTCTAATATCTCTAAATGTCATAGATTACATGAAACCCTAATATTAAGTAAGATCAAGATGTAAATAAAAAATGAACTTTAAAAATATTCACTAGTTAAATAGCCAAAAAAATAGAAAGGAGGTACATTATATAGTGATATATTAAGTCATCATAAATGTAATTACTCAAATCACAATTAGAAAACACATTAAGTGTATTTCCTTTATAAATGACCTTAACAACCCTAAGCAAGATGACTAACAATTGTGTAGGTAAAACAAAAAGTGAGAAAAAACCCACACTAACAATATCCTTATGATTGGTATACTCAATGTCAGATTCATTTAAAACCATAATCCATTTGTCCATACAACCTATACAATCTAATTTGGAGAGAATATACTTGAGTGAATCAAAAAATTTAATGATGATGGTCTTATTATTGAGCATGTAATGTCAAAACTTTTGAGAAGTGAAAACTACCACTAAACATGATTTTCAACGGGTGAATAGTTATGTTAATAGGTATCTAATGTCTTATTCAAATAATACATGACTAATTTTTTGCCTCGATCATCATGCTAAGCTAAAAGTGCCCCTAAGGCATGTTGGGTTATCAAAATGTAAATTAATAATGACTTCCCTAATTTTAGAGGGGCCAACATTAGTGTGTTAGCCAAATATGTCTTTAATTAATCAAATGCCTCCTAACAATCATTATTCCACTGAAAAGAGTTTCCCTTTTTTAGGAGGTGCATGAATGGATGATAATGATCTGCAAGCTCTAAAATAAATTAGTGGATAACCTAAATTCTCCCTTGTAAGTTGTGTAACTACTTTAAATTAGATGGAGTTGGCATATCTACTATGGATTTTTTTTTATCTAGTTCCACTTTAATGCCTCACCTTAAAAAAATGAAACACATTAACTTTCCAAATGTGATGCCAAATACACTTGTTATGATAAAGGCATACCTTGTATTTTTTAAGCCATTCAAATATTCACCATAAATTCATTATATGACTTGCAAAAGTCTTAGATTTACACAAAAAATCATCCACATAATCTTCCATAATGTCATGCATCATGTCATGAAAAATTATATTCATCACCCTCTAGTAGGTAGCACCAACATTTTTTAGAACAAAAGGCATAACCTAATAACAAAATTTCCCCATGGATTGATGAACATTGTCTTGTGTTGATACTCAGGTGCTATCTTAATTTTATTGTACCCATAAAACCATCCATAAGTGAGAGCATTTCATATTATGTTTTGGAATCAACAAACATATCAATGTTGGGTAAGGGGAAGTCATATTTTGGAAAAAAATTATTTATATCTCAAAAAGATGTATAAAGGTGAATGCATTTAAGTTTCTTGTTGATGGGGATAATATTTTAAATCCACTCTATGTAATCAATATCCTTGATGAACCCAATTTCCAAGAGTTTTTCAAGTTCATTTTTGACCAAAAATAGAAATATGCAGGTGCATCTTCCATAATTTCTACTTGATGGGCTTGGAATTAGGATGTGCCACAATATGAAGGACAACCAAGGAAAGATAGAATCCAGGCATGTCAGAATAATACCATAAAAATATGTCAATGAATTTTTTGAGGGTAATAATGATGAGTTTGCATTCTTATTTAGTGAGAGAGGCACTAAGCATAATAATGTGTCGATCATCCTCAGTACCAAGGTTGAAATAAATTGTGTTTTCCATAAGTAGCATAAAACCATCCTCCAAAAAATTAGGTACCAAAAGGAATTGACAATCTTCATCTGATTATGTCCCAATTGGTTCATTGAGCTCAGCTATATAAGAATAATTAGAATCAGTCATTATGGGCAATGAACACTCATCGAATGTCTATATAAATTATTGAACCAATTGTTCAAATGGAAACTATTCTTTAGGACTGACATATGAGTTGAAGATGATGTGAACACTTTTAGGACTATGTGTTTTTTTATAGAGTATACTTCCCCATACAATGGCACTTTAAAAGAAATCACCAATGAACATGTATTTGTTTTTAATTTTTCTATTGTCCAGTAGTGCCTCAAAGAGGTTTTAAATAAAGGACTTTAATTTTTTATTTTATTTTCTTTTATGAATAAGAAAATACACCCGCTCTCCAAAGTAGGTAGCAGGATCCAAATTATTCTCAAATCCCCATTTATGGTACCAAATCAAGAAACCATATCTAAGCCCCCAATAATTATGAAATAGCCTCATCATTTTTGAATTTGTCCAATGGTATGCAATCATGTTGGTCCCAATCGTTGAGCTCATGATAATGGAGGTAAATGTTGATGGTAAGTATGACATTGGTGTTAAATTTTTTTGTATTGATAAGTTCATCGTAGATTTTATAATAAGAATCAGTGTTGCTACCAAGATAATCATCATTAAAAGTCACAATTGTGTCATTTCTTAGGTTTGAGGAGTCACCCTAAGGTGGTTTGTAACTAACACATTGAACTCCTTTTTGTTTGCTTGGGGGAATAGGTTAAATAATTTCCTATTATTCTTCCCCAAGCCTTTGCCTTTAAAATAAAAAAGCTCCATGATTTATTAAGGGATAAGGTATTTGTTATTTTAATAACATGAAGCAATTCCATCATTATATAACATGGAATCCTTTGAACAATTGACATGATCTTGATCCAAAAGACCATTCTTTAAAAAATTTAAGGGATCCAATTTATAAGAATTAACGTTTCTATACCACTCTATTGATGGATAAAAATGTCACATCAATGAATCAACTCTTTCATCTATCAAGAAGGTCAAGTTGGAATCAGATCAGTTTAATCGTAGTAGATCTATAGAGTAACTATTGATACTTTAATATGAAAAGAGATTTTTTAATAGTTACAAAAATAGTCAGTAAAGTTTAAAATTAAATTAATCATACTAATATTGCATAAATCAAATATTTATTTGAATCAAGAAAAGGGATTAGATCTAACATATATAATCTAACCTATCCAACAAATAAAAAATTAAGAAATAAGTAATCTCTTAAAATAAATATATTTAATCCTTTGAAACACACACACACACACACACAGAAATAGACATAGACATAGACATATAATTAGTTTCATTGCCACAACAACTAAGACAAATAAAAATTAAAATAACATAGAAAATGTAAAGATAAATAAAATAAATGAAAGAAAAAATACAATAAAGAAAAATAAATATCAACTAACATAACCAGTAACAAAGACTAAGAACATAAATCTAATTAAATATAGTCTAGGAACATAATAAAGATGCAAATTAAGTCTAAGACAATCAACAAATCTATCTATGAAACAAGAATGAAGTAAATAATAATGATATAAAATATAACAACAATAAATGCGTCAATAATAAATCTGAAACTAAGACTAACAAGAAATAATACTTAAAATAAAAACAACTAATAAGCTTATCAAAAAAGAAAACAAAGAAAATTTATTAAGTAAATAATAAATAAATCAGAAAATAGGAAAGGAATATGAAAGTAATAAAAAATTATTCAAGAAAACTAACTAAATAAGAAAATGAATCTAACTAAATAAATATAATTAAACTAACTATAGAAATTAAATTACAATCTAAGCATGAACATAAATAAATCTAATCTAATAACAAAAATAAATATAAACTAAACTTAAAAGTAAAGAAGTGTGAGACTTTGAAAAAAAATTGTCTTATGAATATAAAAGATGAAATTTTATTGAGAAACTAATGAAATAAGTTTGATTACAAACATGATCTTCAAGCACAAACTAATATACAATTGAAATATTAACAATCTATTATAAAATGTGAGGTATTTATCATTATCTAGGTAAAGTATATGAAGTTTTATGCATATAACTGCATATCTGTAATCATCAATGACATTAATTCTTGATAATCTTCAGATAATCAGTTGTGAATATAGAAATAAACTTAGATATACATGCATAAATCAAGAAGATTACTTCATCATCAGAGAAAATATTGTTTGGGCTATCTATAAATGATTATTTGATCTCAAAAATTACTTGCATAAAAAAAAAGAGATGAAAATATTTAAAATTTGAAGAGATCTTAATACATATGTGTTTCTCTCTTTGTTATGTATCTTCAATCTTCTTATAAAATAATTATTCTTTGAGATAGTTATGATTTAAGTTAAAGCCAACTTTAGTTAGTTTTAGTTATAAAGTTAATTAACGTTTAAAAATCAGTTACTTTATAATCAAACACTTTGTAAATTATGAAGTTTATAACTTAACTTTATAATTCAAAATTAAAATAAGTTCATGAAACTAAATCAATAATATAGACCAATTTACAATCTATGATGGGGTGGGACCCCTTTGACTTATTTAATTATTATTTAGACAATTATCTATGTATATAATAAATATTTAATAAATTTAATTTCAAATGATCTAAGCATATTGTCACTATAATCCATAAAATAATATTTATTTAAGTTTATCAAATGATAAAAATTAAAGAATGAAAACATTGCATAAATATAATGATTTCACTATCCACTAAACTGATCAAAAGAGTTCAAAACTCCCATGTCATCAAATTCAAAGCACTATCAAGATTGCATCTATCTTAAGAAAATTAATACTAGAAAATATCTATGAACAATCTAAAATCAGCATCTGCACAAATATGTACAATATATTTAAATATAACCATCTCAAATAAAAACATAACCATAATTGCTACCACAAAAGAGAACAAAGAGAGGAGCTCCTTTATCTATCTAATATTTTGTATTCTCCATTAATGCAATAGATAATTCAACTAAATTAGTGCCCCCATAGTCATCATCAACCTCAAGCTTTACTTTCTTAAGTGCATGTGTCCCCATGGGCTAACTCATAGGAATCCCAACATGTTTCATGTTAAAAGAAAAATGTTTGCCAAATACATATGAAGTGGGTATAGTAATGATAACCAAAGAGGGATTTGAATTAGCAAGGTTCAAATTGATCTTAGGATATAATTTAGCATGATCAAAAATAGGAGGATCATTAAGTACCAACTCAATGTAGTATGCATCCATTGAGAGGATTCACTTAGAGCACCTAGTATGAAAGGAATATATCTCCAAGAGGATATCTTAGAACTTATCTGAGATACACACATAAACTAAAAGAGGAAGATGAGATATTATTTAATAAATTTCATAATGTAGTATCATTTACATCAAAGTATATAGCCACATGAGTTATATAGTAAAATTTTTTGGAGAAAGTATTGGCAACATTACAGCCATGAAAATGTCTCCCATGAGAAATACTTCATGAAGGAGTGACATCACCTTAATGTACACTATCTCTCCAAACATTTCTTCTTGAGTTACGAGAATTTGAGATCCACCTTGACATTCTAAATTTAAAATAAATTCAAATAACAACTTAAAACAAAATTTAATGCAATCAAAAATATTTTCAAAGTGGTTAAATACTTATTATTCAATCTAATTCAGTTCATTCATCCACTATCAAACAAATCTAAATGCTGCCAAAAATAGACATATTTTTCAATATCAACATATTCAAATAAAACTTTTATCACCTCAAGCTAGGGGTTGCTATTATTGTGATTCCTAGGTTTGGGGAAATAATTAGTTGTATAATTTTAGGCTCTTCCCTTGCTATTCCAGTCTCTTTTGTTGATGTGGTGGGTGTTGGAGCCCCATCCCCTCAAAATAAGACTAGGGGTAAGGTGAAACTTTCAATACTACCCCCTCTTATTATGATTTTAAGGGATGAAGTATTAAAAAAAGAGGAATATTTTTATCAAAATGGTTTGATTTGTAGATTTGATAGATTATGGCCATGGCTCTAGGATCTAAACACTTGGATCCTTGAGCAATGGCATCCCCTAACAAAAGGGAAAATAATAATTTAACTTTGTGCCAAAGGATGCTTTATTGTTATTTTTGACTTCTTATAAGATCAAAATGCTATTTTTGATGGTCGGTCCTGGTTTTGGGGACAAGATGCTCTACTAATAAAGCCTTGGGTCTCTACCTTTAACCCTCTCATAGACTCTTTCAACATGTTGCTAGTTTGCATTAGTCTACCAAATTTGCTTCTACATTTTTGGTGTGAATCTTGCTATAAAGGCATTGGCAACTTGGTGGGCCATTTTATTATGATGGATCTTGCCACTACTAATTTATCTCACACAACTTATGCTTGTATCTTAGTGGACTTGGATATGTCCATGCCTCTCTCAACAGAGGTTGTTTTACAAGTTGGTGATCATTCTTGATGTCAGCCCTTAGATTACAAAGGTATCCCATTTCACTATTAGATGTGCTTTAATATGAGTCATTTGGCATCTAAATGCCCCTATTCAAAGGTTGTTTACTCCTCATCTTGGTGGAAGGATACTCTATAGGAACACCTTACGGTAGATGTGGATGATGATGGCTCAAGCTCAGATGCCTTAGAGCCCTATTTCGATGATGGGAAGGATTCTCTTCTACCATTTCATGACTCGTCTACTACTAGGATTGATGTAGGGATATCCCCTATTGTTGTTATTGATCTTGAGACTATTATTCGAACCTCCCCTACTGTTGAAGTTGCTAGGATTACTTTTAGGATCTCCCCTGTTATAATAAGGACCTCCCCTGCTATCTCCCTTATTATTGCTACTATTCCTGGGACATCCTCAGGGATGTTAGTTTCTATTAATGCTAAGTATAGAACTATTGTTGTAGGTACATAGTGTGCTACTTGGGTTGATGTTGTTGTGCCCACTTCATAAGCTCCACCCCCCTCAAAGGATTTGGTGATTTTTTCACCTCTTTCCTCTATGATTGGAGATATAGACACCTATTAGATTGTTTTCCAAAGGAGGAAGCATGGTCTTCCTAAACATGTTTCTCAGACCCACATTTGGGCTAAAGGTGTTAGACATATTAGGTCAGGTCCTATTATTGTGTAGTTTGTAGCTTAGCTTTTTTGGCTCTATTGTTTGACTTACTGTCAGTGTGCTATTTCTAGCTTGTGGCTGGCCTTTTTTTTTTATCCCTAGGGTCTAATTTGTATAGGGCCCAAGACCTTTTTTTCCTACTGATCTAATCAAAAACATATTCAAACAAAACCTTAGTTTTTTGGAAAGCATACTGTCACAATTCAATTGTCCATGTTTGTGTATAAAATTTAATATAAACAACCTCTTTTCAAGCCTATTATCTTTCAACTTTAAATTTATGCAGTAAGATCAATTTTTATGACTAAGTGCAAAATTTCATAAAAAAATCATGTAGAGAAAATTTTGAACAACCAGCCAAGCCCATATGTATGTAACTCAAAAACATCATTTTACACTATGACTGTAAATTTTATGTAAGCATTCAAATATTCTCTTTAAGCACTTCAACAAAACAACATTCAAAGACAAGTAACATCTAATATTAATTTTTTTTAAAGGCCTTCAAAAAACATCACAAAACCTTTATGTATAAAAAACAATATATACTTCATTTACATCTATATTAAATACACCTAAGACATCTGACTGTACTAAAATATTAATTAAAATTGAAAACCATTATTTTATGCCTTGTTGAATCATTGAAAAATAACTCATTTTCTATCAAAACTTCATGCAAAAGAGTGGCTAAAAGAAAACACCATGAATCCTGAGAATTTGTAGACAACAATACAAAAATTGAATACATGAGAACACCAACAAAAATTTACTATGCATGAAAATGTGTTGAAATCCCTTTCAATCCTATGCCATATCAACATAGTAAAAAAAAATATTTTCCTCCATTATGTAAAGTTAATGCAAGAATATTTTGAAAAGTGAGCTCAAAAATTTTAATCTTATTACCACTATATTATCTCATGTAATAGGGTTTCATTCACTTGCATTAAAAAATTAAACAATTTATCTACCATATCAAACTAAACACATTTGCCCAAGTGGTTGCAAATGCATGCATTTATAGATTTATGGTATGTAGTGTCAAAATAAAAATATATTCATGATGTTTTGAAAGAAACACCTTTAAAATTATGTGTCAACCCATATGAAAATTTTGACTATGTGAAAAAACTCTCCAAGCCTTTAAAGAAATAATATGCATGCATGCACAATTCCTCTTCAGAACATGACTTTACAATCATGCATGAAAGATAGATAATGAAAATTTATATTCAAAGAAATAATATATAAGAGACTACCTTCCAAACTCTATGAAGCAACTTCAATGGTCATGAAATTAAAGATTATGCTTTGTCTCAATGTGAAAAATAATACATAGGCATTGACAAGAATAAAAAGTATGTCTCATAAATTACTGCATGCAATGAATTCTCTTAGAAATTTATTCAAATGGCTTCAAAAATAAGAGAATACTTTATGCATAGAAATTATATCATGATGTTGATAAATACAATACATTCCATAAAATAAAAATAAAAACCAGCTGCATACCTCGCACCACTACATGCACAAATAAGGAGACTAAAAAACCCACAATTTATTTGTTCAAATCCAACCATAGTCTTGAAAATCTCTACTTCCACTTAAAACTTAAAAAAATGGTGAATGAATCAAGAGAAAAACATTTTTTATATCAAGGTAGTTATCAATCATGGCCATTAATGTAAAGATGGTGATGTGTCCACTAAAAAAGTGTATGGTAAAATATATGAAATATTCTATTTGATAAAACCAACACCAAATCCATCACTAATCACTTATAAAAATAACAAAAAATAATCACTAACTTTTCCATCATTGTGAACCCCTAACAAGGTAAGGATGGCTCAATAAAAACCTAGATTGACACCACACTAAAAAATATTATTATCACCTTTGTATTAAAGTCAAATAAAGTTAAATCTTAGCCTCAAAAATAAAAGATATGAAAAATTAAAGGTTTAGAAATGTAGGATCTATAACATTTCAAACATAAGTAATGTTTAAAGTTTTGAAGTAATATGTATATAAATCAAACTAAATCAAATGACGTTTGAACACCATACCACAACCAATAAATATCCTAAGTAACCATCATGCTTGACAATGTTTACCCCTTAAAAATGTGGTTGTGGGAAACTATAGAATAAAATCAATTTATATGCCCCTATGAAATAACCTTATAATAAACCATATTATTACCATGATGACTATGACTTTAAAAAATAAATGTAATAGGGTGTTGTAGGCAAAGACAAATAACGATTAAAACCAATTAATCACCAATCTACATTTGTTACTATCTTACCAATGCTTGTGATAACAACACTATAAAGATTATGAAATTTTTAAAGTCATTATCTATTAAAGATATAAAAAAAAATTTAAACCAAACTTTCTTATGTGAAAGACACCACATTGTAGTAATATAAACATGTTACTAGTATATTGATCTATGTTGTAAAACTACAAAGTTAAATAAGGAGATGCAATGTATCCTAATTTTTGGAATCAAATAAAAATATACAAATCTTGGGATGATTTACAATTTTATATTGATTGAAATTCAAGATAAGTATTAAATATAATATAATTATGAACGTGATAAAATATTTTGATGACAATTGATCCATTTATGCTATGTATATATTTTAATAATGTTATGAATATTCAAATCACTCAACGCATCATAATTTAATATTTAAAAATACCCAAAGTAAAATATTATTAACGAATGAAAACAAGTTGGCCCCCACCAATAGTTTCAAATGTTATGACATTGAGTCATTATATACCAAAATATGATCATTTCAAGATTTTTTAATAAAAAAGAGGGTTATTAATATTAGCTATAATATTAGTGACCTTGTTAGCCAGTTTTACTTTGTGAAATTGAGTTACAAATTAAAACCATTAATTTCAAAATACTTATGAGTGCAATCTAGGTAAATCATTTCTCAGATAAACTATGTATGAATCTATTTAAAAAAAATAGATTCAAGAGATGAATTGTTCGACTAGTGTGACATGAATAATATGAAATTTATTAGATAAAAATCAATGTATTAGCCTAAAATACTAATTCTAAAATTAAAGTGATGTTATAACACATAAATATTCAATACTTATTATTTATTAAAAAAATAATCAAAATTTAACCAAGTATTAAGACTTTTGAAAACAAGATACTTATATAAAGTGATATAGATAAACATTCTATTTTTCCTCTAATAATGATGAAATCTCACATATCTTAACAACAAGCTAAGCTAAAATCAAAACCAAACAAAGAAATAAAACAAAAAACAAAAAATAAATTAAAAAAATAAAAATAAAGCGAAGTTAATTATGAGGATCATTCTACACAAATTTATGAACTACAAAAAATAAATGAACAATGAAATGAAATTTAAAAAATAACTCAAAATAATATTTAGATCACATGCCACTTCGAAAGGGAAACCTCCTTTGAACAAGCTCAATACAATAAGATTCATGTATGCCTTCATTGGGTGTCAACACATACTTAAATACTAAATCTATTTTAACTAATACTACTTCCCATGTATTTAGGATAATTCAAATATGCTCAAGGGACAACTTACAAAGCATATGCATCCACAGAAACTAATACACTAATAATGTAAAGAGAAGGGTAGGACATAGGTTCCTGACATCCCTTCCCCCTTAGAAAAATATTTTTCTTCAAAGCTTCAGATGTGGGAATCATTGTTAAATTTGGAATAGTGTTTTCTATGTTGCATCTTTTGATTGTATGCCATGCCACTAGATTAAAACTTTCATGATTGAGTGGTAGTGAAGTTCATAGGTGTGCCTATCTAGAATTGCTTCTATTTTGAGAAGGATAGAGACTTCATTATCAAAATTTGGTAAAATTATTTACACTCTGATAGTAGTTCCAAGAACTTTCTTCAAACAGGAGACATGAAAGGCATGATGAACTCGAGAGGAAGGTAGAAACTCCAACTTGTAAGAAATAGACCCAATCTACTAGAGAACCTTATATGACCCATAAATATTCAAAGCAATATTGTGATTCCCTATTACTTTTAAGGATGATTTCTTGTATGGTTTTAGATGAATAAAAACCATATTGTTGGGTTGAAAGTTGCACTCAAAGCAATGCTAATCAGCCTACTACTTCATTCAGTTCAGTTTTATGCTAGATGGAGATTGCTTCACAAGGTGATGAGAATTTGATCCTAATGTTAGAGAGTAATGTCAATCACCTAAACTAGTGAACTATTGAGGGTATATAGAAGACGTGTTGGGGGAACTTGATGATAAACCACTTCATATGGATTATTTTTAGTAGAAGTGTGGTAGGAGGTATTGTACCACCATTCTATGAGGGGAATCCACTTTTCCTACTATTTTTGTTATTTTGAAACAAATTAATGAAGGAATGTTTTCAAGCATTTGTTGTCAATTTTTGTCTATCCATCTATTTGGTGGTGATACCTAGAGCACATCTTCAATTGTGTGTCTATGTGTTATAATAGTTTCATCCAAAAATGCTTGCTAAAAGTTGCATCATGATCAGAAATGATTGAAGAGATGTCATGATGATAAAATATCAAATATAAGAAAATTTATGTGACTGTGGAGACTATATAGGGATGGATGAGGGCATAAAAATGACTATATTTGGAGAGGCAGTCTACCATGACCACGATCACTATTTTTCCTCTAAATTTAGTGAGCCCCTCAATGAAATCCATAGAAATATATGTCTAGATCCTATTAGGAATGAAAAAGGGCTCAAATAAACTAGGAATTATTATTGTTTCACCTTTGTTGTGGTGGTAGATATCACATTCAACCACCATCTATTTAATTTCCTTTTTCATACCCTTCCAAAAGAATTTTTTACATGCCCACTCATATGTTTTGAGAAATATTGAGTGCCCACTTAGTGGAGAAGAATGTATTTCATATAACATGGCCTAATGAAGTTCTATGCTATAGGGAAGCAATAAACAACCCTTGTGTCATAGATAAACACCATCCCATGAATAATGTGGTGCTATAGAGGTATTAGTGGCCAATTATTGAATGGAGTGGTGTAAGGAGGGATAATCTAGATACCCTTGGTGTACAAATTAAAATCAATTTGGGATGGGCATGGAGATGGTAAAAAGGGAATTTTAGTCCTCAAACATGTGTGAGAGAGCATCCACCATGACATTGTCTTTACCCTTTTTGTAAGTGATCTCATAATCATAGACCATGAGTTTGCTAACCTATTTTTGTTGTTTTAGTGATGAGACGTGTTCTTCCAAGAAATATTTCAGAATCTTGTGATTCATTTTGATGCAAAAATGATTTTCAAGTAAGTGTGGCCACCATTTTTATACTACATAAAAAATTACCATCATTTCCTTTTTGTATATAGACAAAGTCAAATTTCATCTAAAAAGGGATTTGATAGTGAAATCATTGGGATGACTCTATTGGAGAAGAACATCACCCAGATCATTACCATAGGCATCATTTTCAATGGTGAAAGTTTTGGTGAAGTTTGGCATGGCCAAAATAAGTGTGATACACATAATTTACTTGAGTTCCATGAATGTTTGGTCAGTTACGACACCCCATGTGAATACATCCTTCTTTAATAAGGAAGTCAAGGGAGCCACAATCTTTCCATAATCATTGATGAACTTATGGCAGTATCCTGTATCCATGAAGGATCTTGAGGGTTGTTCAAGGCCAATGTTTCATGACACTAATTTTTTTATAGATCTATGTAGACCCCATCGGTTGAAACAATATGCCCTAGATATTCAACTTACTCTTGACTGAAGGAACACTTGGACTACTTGGCACATAATTGATTATCTATTAGAATTTTTAATGCCCTATTGATATGTTAGATATGATTGGCCCATGTTTAGCTATAGATCAAAATATCATTAAAGAAAACCAAAGTAAATTGATAGAGGAAAGGTTAAAATATTTTATTCATTAGTGCCTGAAATGTTGAAGGGGCATTTGTAAGTCTAAATAGCATGATCAAGAATTAATAGTGGCCATCATGAGTGAGGAAGGCTATGTTTAGAATTTCATCATCACACATGCATCTGATGATAACTTAAATGAAGATTTAATTTGGAGAAAACTTTTTCCCGATGAAGCTAATCAAGAAGCTCATTGATGACCATAATTGGGAATTTATCTTTGATAGTGAGGTGGTTAAGGGCATAGGAGTGAATGCAAAGGTGTCATGACCCATCCTTTTTTAAACAAGAAACACGAGGGAGGAGTATGGGTTGGTGATAGGGTGAATAAATCTATACTTTAAGATTTTTTGTATGAAATCTCAATCTTTTGTAGATGGGGATAGTAGTATGGTTGGATGTTGGGTGGGATGCTTCCTAGAAGAAGCCAAAAGTGATGATATTTAGGGAGTGAAGGGGGAAAACCCATTAGATCTATAAAAATGGTTGTATGATTTTTGAAACTAGCTTATAAATCTAGAGGATAACTAGTAGCAATAAGGAGCTAGAGTTAGATGGAGTATAGTTAGGCAATGACCCCATGTGAGCCTTTCTTCAAAAGCTTTTCCATGTGATGGAAATTGATGACGTGAGTAGATCCAAGAAATAACCCTTTTAAAGTGTATTTATGGACACTATATGTTAATGACATCTAAATCTTAGGGAAGTCCCATAGAATAGGTCCTAATGTGCAGATCCACTGTATCTTGAAGACCACATCACATCCTCCTAAGGGTAGGGCAAACATATCTAAGAAAAAAGTGTAATCTCCTATCATGATACACACATTTTGAAACTTTTTAATTTACATGGAAATGTTCCCCCATTAGAAATCATGAATTCAAATCCAAAACAAGGGTGTAAAAATCAGTCTGCCTATTTAGCAAAGCATGGATTGATGAAATTATCAATGTTCCCAGAGGTAATGAGGATTGTGAGAGGGATATTTTAAAAAATCCCCTTGACCTTCATGGTTTTATGGGTGGTAACACATACTAGTTGATGTATATATATCTCAAGTTGAGTCTATTGAGCCATTGAGTTCTCTGAGGGGATTTGTTCTACTTGAGCATCCTATAATTCTTGGATATCAGGTGTGATCACCTGCTCTAGTGGTGATTCCACATCTAGTAACTAGACCTTTTGTGTGATGTAACTATGACCCTTAACCCTTTTTTCATCATAATTATAACATAATCCTTTCTACCTATGAGTCCACATCTCTACCTCAATAAGGCACTTGACTAGTGTGGTTGCAGTTGGTGGCTAGTTTGTTGTGTACTGTATGCATGGGAAAGTGGGAGGTTAACATATCACTAAAAGTTTATCTTATACTAATTTATCTACATACAAGACATTCATCATGTTGTTAGGCCAAAATATTTTCACCTCCAAGTAGATTGGATATTTGAGGCCACTGATAAAATAAATCTTAAATATTTCATCTGATAACCATTTAATGTGATTAGACAATTTTTCAAACTCAATCAAATAATCATGAATGGTGCTTGTTTGGTAGAGTTTGGTGAGAGTTCCTGTAAAGTCCTCAAATGTTGAGGGACCAAACTTGGACAAAATTAAGGATGAAAATGTTTTATTATTAGGTTCATCATTCAAATTGAGATACCAATAGTATCATTGGATTACTTCTTGTTCTAAGTAGAAGGAAGCAATTGGGAATTTGTTGACAGAATAAGTATTGTGAAGGTTGAAGAATTGCTTGGCTTGATATATCCATATTGTAGGATATGTACCATTGAACCTCAAAAAGTTTAACTTGGGCCCATGTGATGTGTGGGGAGAAGAGAAACTATTCTCTGAAGAAGACTCTTTTAATTTTTTGAGTATAAGGCTATTATGTTGATTTAGTCTACACATCATATCAATATACTCAATGACCTAGGATTTTAATGTTATGATTTCTTCCTTCATGATATTTTTGCCTACATAGGTGGCTACCATATCTAGGGTTTTTTTAGCAAGGGATATAAAACACAGTTAGTACAAAAAAATTAATTTGGAATCAATCAAAAGGGGTAAAAGTAATTTTAATACTTTTTTGGTACCTCCTATTAGGATTGATGAAGGCAAGGGCAATTTAAGAATAGTGTTGGAAAAACTAAATTTTTTTCCAAGAGGGATAGACGAGCATAAAAGGTAAAGGAATACTATGGGAAAGTTTCAAATCAAGAGGGAAAAAACTAAAGAAGTTATGGTAAAACTTGAAAAAATAAAATAATGATATTTTTGACTAATAAAAGTAGAACTTGGATATGAAACCTCAAGGAAAAAATATGCAAAATGGAATTTCAAGTGTTCCAAGAAATTTTAGGAGTCAACAGAACTATAGAGGGAGAGATATGATGAAAAATAATAATTTTTTACTCTTTTTAAAAAAAAATTAATTAATTCTTGGTTATTCCTTCCAAACCCTATCTGCAAGTATGTAGTATCAAATATTCTCAACTATGAGCACTTTATTGTTGGTATTTTGAAATTATTATGTTGGATATGGGCCCCAAGTTTGTTTAGTTTCCCAAAGGTTTTAATGAGTATCTCTAACCACCAATGTTTTTTGAATGAGTACCACTCTCCAAAATATTTATGGTTACAAATTTACTCATAAGTGACAACTCTTGATTTACCTCAGGGAGGAAACTAGTCAATCAAGGTGGGGCAATTGCCCTTTTCACTAGGCTATCATTTTAATGGGATAGATACTTTAGGGTTCCTATGGTACTCCTCACAATGAGTTTTAGGAATTATTGTCAAGTACTTATCATAGTTATGTAGAGGGGTATTTAAATTTAGTCAAACCTATATTGAATATGTATAAAATAGAGGTAAGGAAAAATATTTTCATAAATGACGTAGCTCCTAAATAGTCACTGCTAAAAATAAATCTCCAAAATCTACCTGTAGGCTAAGAAAATGCTCTGATATCATATGTGAGAATCCTTCTGTAAAAATTTATGAACTATAAAAAATAAAATAAACTTCAAAAACTAACCTAAAATAACCTTTAAATTGTAGACCACTTTGAGGGGGCAACCTTCTTTGAGCAAGCTCAATATAATAATATTCATGGATGCCTTCATTGGGCCTCAACACTTAAATACCAAATCTATTATAATAATTACTACTTCCCATGTCTGTGGGATAATTCAAATATGCTAAAGGGATGACTTAGAAAGCATATGCATCCATAGAGACTAATACAATAATAATGCAAAGAGAAGGGTAGTACATGGGTTCCTAACACTAATTAAATAAAATATTCAAATGAAAACCATTGATTAAATGACACAACCAATTACCATCAAGATCCTGCAAATGAAAATAATTCTTATCAAGAACAACAACTATTTTATATGGGCCAAGTCAAACTAAATCAAATTTATGATATTTTTCAGGCTCTTCATGAGCTTTGTCCCTGTAAAAAACTAAATTATCAATCAAAATTTTTTTTTTAAAAACTTTTTATTCAAATTATTTTTTAAATTTTTCTTTAGCCTTCTATAATTTTTTCAAATTAATGTCTTTAGTTTCATCAAGGGATAAGAGATCATTAAGTCTTTGCTCAACAATAACAGTATATTTAGTTAAATATTGTAGAGAAATTTTAACGAAATAAATATGAAGTTCAATAATTAAAAAATCTTTAAAATCGTAAGTTAACATAAATGGAGAATAAATTTTTATAACTTTCATATTTATGCAGTCAATATATAATGCTTAGAATATTTTAATGCATCAATCACATTTATTAACACAAACTATTTTTTTCATAATCGAGATCAATTTTTTATTGGTGAACTTAGATTGTCTATTCCATTGAAGATAATACTTTGAATAATGATTATAACTAATTGAATAACATCTTAAAAATTATAAATAACTTAAAGACCATTATTAGATATCATTTCATAAGGAACACCAATTTTTGAAAAAATGTGATTTAAAAAAAAATAACTTCAACTGTTAAAAAACTTTTCAAAGCTATAAATTCAAGACATTTAGTAAAATAATCTATAGTAGTTAAAATGTATATGTGGCCAACCAAAGAAGGAGGGTGAATGTTTAAAATCAAATCAATACACTACTTAGTGAAATGTTTTTCAAGATTGACAATGTTTAAAGGCATTGTCGGTAATCTATCTTACCAATTAAAAAAATGACATGGCATACATGATCAAACTAACTTGTATGAATCTTAAAATAATGTAATCTAATAATAACCTACACACAAAATTTTATATGCAATAGGTTTTAATATGAAATTTATACTACAACTATCTTCATGACATCCCCTAATAACTTTTTAGGTTTGATAATGAATAAAATAACTTAATAAAACACCATCTTCATTCTTATAAAATAGAAAGGCATTTAACAAAATGAACTTTAAAGCTTGTAATTTAAGTGCTATTATTTAAATTTTAATTAACCATATGGACAATTTTATTTTTGAAAGTAATAAATTAAATCATGGTATCAATCATCTTGTGAAAATAAACATTCCAATCATGAATTTCAAGGTCAATATCAAACTATTTTGAAAAATCAACAACCTTCATTGTTTTGAGATGAGGTTTAGCATGAAGAATATCATTGATTGAAAGAACTAAAACATGTATGCTAGATGTCATATTTTATTTTAAATTTTAATTAAATCATTTCCTTTAATAGTTTTGGAAGTTTTGAATTCAATAATAATTTTTTGAATTTTAAAAATCTATTTTGTTAACCTTCCTTTAATAATTTATTGTTTTAAAAGATAAAAAAAATATGTACATTTGAATGAACAATAAATTTATTTCCCATTAAAATATATTTGGATTTAGTTTGAGATGAGATTAATGAAAGAACAAAACTTTCTATCAAAGGATACCTAGTCTTAACATCTTTCAAGATTCAACTCATGTAGTCAATAGCTCTTTCTTCATGACTTACATCATGTTGACTAATAAAAATACCTATGGCTTTTTCAATAACTTTAATAGGAATAAATAGTTTGTTTGAATTTGGTTTATCAAGTATAAGAGAACTTGCAATGACATATTTAAGACTATTAAATGTTAAATTTGATCCTGCAATCCATAGACACTTTTAGTTTTTATTCAACAAAATTTGTAATGTATTAGATTTATTACTAAAATTTGAAATAAATTTAAGCACAAAATTAATTTTACAAAAAATACCTAAAGATCAGATAGATCCTTAAGATGCGATGAATATTTGATATCCTTTATGCATTCATGGTATATTGATATGCCACTTTTAAAGACGATATGACCTAAACATTTCCCTTTAGTAATTCTAAAAACTGAATTCTTAGGATTTAGGGAGATTGTATTTTTTGCATCTAGTGAAAATATCACGTAGATGATCAATATGTTTCTTTTTCTTTTTAGAATACATATTAATATACTCAAGGTGAAATTGAATAATAATGCCAATTAATTCATAAAAAGATACATACATAACCCTCTAAAAGTGATACATGTATTCATTAAATCAAAAGGCATTTTATTAAAGGCAAATGTTCATCTTCATGTCCTACAAATATTTTTATGTCTATCTTCTGGATTTAATAAAATGGTTATAACTATAGAATTTATTAATAAGAGATATCATTTAAGATCTTACAACATGTTGCAAAATATAATCTATACTAAATAAATAAAAATTATCTTTAATTCTTACTTTATTTACATATCTAATGTCTACACAAATGGATATCATCATTATTATTTCTAATAGGTACTAAGTTAGTAACCCAATCTGAGTATCATACAAGAATAGTGATGCCACTATTTAACATTTTTTCAAGATCCTTATTGATGGTGTCTTCTAACAAGGGGCTTAGCCTTCTAACTTTTTGTCTAACAAGTTTTATATCAAGTTTAATAGGTATGTCTTGTTTTGTTATTTCAGTATCATAACCCTTTAAGTCTTTGTATGACAAGGACAAAATATATATAAATTATTTTTAAAAATTAATAAATTGATCTTTTTCCTTAGTAGTATATTATATTTCATGTATAATAATCAATTATTCTCCTAGATGGCTCTTCGATGAATGAAATTTTACACCTGTGTCATAAATATAAATTTAGTATATAGTTTATTAGTTTTCAACTAGAAGTAATCACCATAATTATCATAATAAAAATAATTACCTTATAGTATTAAATAAATGTGCTCATCACAATAAATAATAGACCATTTATTGTCAAGATCAGGCACTTGAGGTCTAAAAAAATAATAATTTACAATTGGTTCACTATCACTTAAAATAGGATTATAAGTAAAAATAAAAATTTTATCAGCACGATAATTAAATTCTTTAAGTATATTTGTGATATTAAATGCTTCAAAGCTCTCAAGAAATTACTAAACTTTTTGAGTATATCTATGAAGACAAGTCTGATTTATTTTTTATATTTTTATAACATGTATAATAATCAATTCATAACCTTCAAAGGCCTATAAATACTTAGTATTTAATTTTATGGTCATTTCAATACCTAAAAACAAGCCTAAAATTTAATTTTGTTATTAGTGTTGTCAGACGATAATTTACAAACATAACAAGAAAATTACCAACATGAGAAAATAAAATAATTTCAACACCACTACCATGCTATGAAAAAACTCTATAAAAGTATAATGACTAGATGGTTTATCTATAAATAATCCTTATTTTTTATTAGGTTCATTTAATGTTAACAACTCATAAGTTCATATTCTAGTTTTAACATGAGCAACAATAGTTGGTATGGACTTTATATGATTAATATTTCATTCCACGCTATGAATGAAAGCAATCTCATTGCCAATAAGAACCAATGTTGTATCCTTACCTATGAAATTATCAGTTTTTTTTACCAATATCTTTTTAAAAACATATCATAATTAACACATATGTCTAAACCTTGCATATTTGAAATGCACATAATTCTCTTTTATTATACTATTTTAATAACAATATCAAGAAAAATTACCATAGTTCTTGATTTGATGAGAATAAAAGATAATAAGTTTATTTTTATCAGTTTCAAAAGTTATGCCTATTTGATCAACAATAAATTTAGGTATAATATTTTTATAATCTCTTATTTCAAAGATACAATTATGCATGAATCTATCAAAATCTTTAATATAAACATAGAATGGGGGAATGTAATCAAATGGAGGATCATTTTATTGAATAAAAATAGAATTAGATCAATTATTAATAAATTTATTTTAAAATCATATTACATTATTGGGATTTATATTTTTAATAGCATTATTAATTTTATCAAGCTACCCAAGTAAATTAATAGCTTGTAATAAATAAAAACCTGATTTAATTGTAACAAAATCATGAATAATATTATAAGCACGAATAATAGAATGATGAATATGAGTATAATTTTTGGGCTTATAAATAAGATATTGTTTATTACCTAATCTAATAGACAAATGGTTAGGCTGCTGAAATTTATAGTAGAATTATGTGTATCAATAATATTATGCACAACTTTATCTTTGTCTTGCACTAAATGTTTGGAAGAATATATCTAATTATTAATTAAATTTAAATTATTTTTTAGAATAAAATTGTAAGATTTTTGTATTTTTTGGATAATATTAGCATTATCAGTCTTGATGTTGTTCAAATACTCATCAGAATCACACATGTTTATATTATTAGCCAAGTCAATGTCAATACTATTATTTACATAAATAATTATTTTAAACTTTTGAACAAATATACATGAATTAGAATCATTATTTAAAATACAAACATGACAATAACAAACTTTTTCTTCAATTTTACCTTTATGAGGATTAAAATTTTTACTTGACATAGAAGTATTGTCATTTAATTGTCACTTGATAAAGACCAACTCATTATCAAGGTTATGGATAGCCTTTACAATTTATGCATTATCAAAATTTGAACCAATATAAGATTTATATTTAAAATCAATACATTTTAACTTCTTTTTATGTTATATATAAAAATTAATAGTGCCATCATATTCTACTATGTCCTTATCTTCTAAATCTATTTTATATTTAAAAAACAATGCACTACAAAAATAAAATCTAGATAATATTTTTAATGGTCTTACATGATGATAATTTTGTTGATGTAGCTTAGTAAATCTAGTGATAAAATGATAAATTATCTCACTTGAATCAATATAAATTTTTACAAGTTTATTGACCTTTTCTAAATCTTCTTTATGATTGTTAAAATAGAACTTTATCCAAATTTTTATATCTTTTCAGGTACTAATTACCTTAGCAGGTATACTAATAACAATTTGATAAGATTTACCTTCTAAAGTTTGTGAAAATAATTGAAGAGAAACCTTTTCATCAATTATGCCAAGAGTAAGACAAATCAACTTAAAAATATCTAATTAATCTTTACAGGACTCACCAAGATTTATTAAATTCTTTGGGTCATTAAGTCCTTTAAAAGAAGATAAGTTACCAGGATGAACACCAATATTAATTGGATTCCCATGAATTTAAGAATTTCATAATTTGTTGATCATTATTTACATCAGAATCTTCTTTATTATTAGTTATTTCAACTCAATCCTTATTATTATGTAGACCATGAATACAGTCTCTAATTCTATCTTCTACTCATTCTTCCATTATAAGATTCAATAAGATCTACATCCTTACTAACTTGAGTGGATTCTATAAATCTATTAGGGTCAGTAGGATCAATAAAATCATTGAAAAAAACCTCAAAAATAAAACAAGTTCTAGGTTGAGGATTAGTAATTAAATATTGTTCTCTTTGTCATCAAATGCAACGATTTTATTCTTGAATATGAAGTTGAGTTTGATAGTTAAAAAGTAGCATACCAATAAAGTTTAAATATTGATTCATATTCTTTTTTTACTATAACCTCAATAATGTGATGTAAATCATAAGGTCTATAATACCAAGAAAAATGAACAATATTAGAAGTAATATCTACTTGATCCTCAACAATATCAATTTTAGGTTGGATGATAGGAGAGGACAACTAATGGTCCTACACAAAGTAAATTAAAATAAATAAAGAATAAATACTTTATTTATGAAAAACCTCATTAGCAGTGTTTCCTAATTTATTTATGGTAAAAAATATCACATCAATTTAATCAACCCTTTTGCTTATCACTAAGGTCAAGGTAGAATTGGACTAGTTTAATCATAGTGGATGTATGTAATAAATATTGATCTTAAGATGTGAAAAGAGTTTTTTAAATATTTCTAGAAATAATAAGAAAAATAAAAAAAGTGAATTAAGCATTATAATATTTCATATATTAATTTTGTTTTGAATTGAAAAAAGAATCAAATCAAACAAATATAATCTAACCTATCCAACAAAATAAATCTTATGAAATAAACACTCTCTTGAAGGAAAAATCTATAGTCCTTTGACTAATATGTATACATTTATTATCATTTACAGTGACAAAATAATTAAGACAAATTAAAAGTAAAAAAGTGCAAAATAACTAAATATAACTAAAATAAATGAAAGCAAAAAACAAATAAATAAAAATAAATAACAACTAACATAACCAACAATTAAGACTAAAAACATAAATCTAATTAAAGCTAGTCTACGAACATAATAAAGATGCAAATTAAGTATAAGATAATCAACAAAACTATCTAATAAATAAAAATAAAATAAACAAAAGTGATATAAAATATAACAATAATACATGTGTCAATAATAAATCTAAAACTAAGCAAGACTAACAAGAAACAATATTTAAAATAAAAATAATTAATAGGCTTATCAAGAAAGAAAATAAATTAAGTAAATAGTAATTAAATGAGAAAGTAGGAAGGGAATATGAATGTAATAAACAATTATTCTAGAAAACTAACTAAATAATAAAATAAATGTAACTATAAAAATAAAACTGAACTAACTATAGAAATTAAACTACAATCTAAGAAAAATAGAATTAAATCTAATCTCATAACCAAAAAAAATCTCAGTTAAACAAATAAATTAGGATGTGAAAGACTTTGAAAAAGAATTCTATTATGGATATAAAAAAATAATTTTTATTAAGAAATCAATGGAGTAAGCTTGATTTCAATATAATATTTATATAAAAATTAGTAAACAATTAATAGATTAATAATTTGTCTTAAAATTTGAGGTATTCATCATTATTTAGGTAAAGGACATGAAGTTTTGAAGATAAGAATGAATATCTACAATCATCAATGATATTAATACTTGATAATATTCAGAGAACCAATTATGAATAAATTAAAAAAATTGGATATATATATATATATATATATATATATTTATATATATATATATATATATATTTCAATTAAATTACTTTATTGTAAGAGAAAACATTGTTTGATCTATCTGCAAATGATTATTCAGTCATAAAGATTGATTACACAAAAGGAGAGAGATATAGATAATTTTAAAACTTGAAAAGATCTTAACAACTATGTGTTTCTTCATTTATTATGTGTCTTCAATCTCCTTTTAAATAATTCTCATTTAAGGTGGTTATTATTTAAGTTACAACCAACTTTAATTAGTTGTAATTATAAATTTAATTGACTTTTAAAAGTCAATTTTTATAACCAATCACTTTATAAGTTATAATTTTTTTAACTTAACTTTATATCTTAATATTTAAAATAATTTTAAGATACTAAATCAATAATATAGACCAATTTACAATCTCTAATTAGGTGAGGGGCGTTTGACTTGTTTAAACAACCATCTAACTATGCATATAATCAATAAATGCTAATATCAAGTGATCTAAATGTATTAACACTATAATCCATAAAATAACATGTATCCAAATATATCAAATGATTAAAATTAAAAGATGAATAGATTGATTTCACTATCTACTAAACTAATCAAAAGAGCTCAAAATTACCATGTCATCAAAGTCAAAAAACTAATCAAAAATGTATTTGTCTCAATAAATTCAAAACTAAAAAAATTCCATGAACAAAATAAAACCAACATCTCAATAAATATGTATAATAGAGTTAAACAATAACATATCAAATAACAACTTAATCAAAATCATTGTAAAAAATAAAACTAATGAGAGGAGTTCCCTTATCTATCTAATATTTTGTATACTTCATTGATGCAACATGTAATTTAACTAAATTAGTCTCCCCAAAATCATTATCAACCTCAATCTTTACTTTATTAATTACATGTGCCACCATGGGCTAACTCATAGGACTACTAATTAGTTTCTTGTTGAAATAAGTGGGTTTGTCAAATATAGGTGAAGTGTGTCTAGTAATGATAGTCAAAGAGAGATTTGGATTAATCTCTGGAAAGAATTTATCATGATCAAAAAATATGAGGATCATTAAGTACCGAATCAATGTTAGTATGTATCCATTTAGAGGACTGTCTTAAAGTATCTCATCTAAAAGGATGAGATTGCCAAGAGGATCTTTTCAGAACTCTATGAGATACACCATGCAAACTAACAGAGGAAGATTAGGAATTATCTAATATATAATATAATGTAGGATCATTCATGTTAAAGTGTATAGACACATGAGTTTCATAGTAAAAATTATTAAAGAAAGTTTGGCATACCTACGACCATGAAAAGGTCTCCTATGAGAACTAATTCATGAAGGAGTGACATAATCTTGATGTGCACTATCTCCCCAAACATTCTTTCTTGAATTATGAGAATATAAGGTCTACCCTAACATTATAAATTTGAAATAAATTCAAATATTAACCTAAAATTAAATTTAATGTAATTATAAATGTCTTTAAAATAGTCAAATACTCATTATTAATTTTTATTCTATTCATTCATCCATTATCAAAAAAATCTGAATGCTGCCAAAAATAGACATAATTCCCAATATCAATATATTCAAACAAAACCTAAATTTTTAGAATATTATACCATCACAATTCAGCTATCCATGTCTATGTGCAAACTTCAACATAAACAACCTCTTTGAAAGGATATAATCTTTCAAATTTAAATCCAGGTAGTAAGATAAATTTTTATGACTGAGTGCATAATTTCATAAAAATGTTTATGTAGAGAAAGATTTGAACAACACAACAAGCCCATATATATGTAACTCAAAATCACCAATATGTACTACATATGTAAGCATCCAAAATATGCTCTTTATATACTTCAAAAAATTAACATTCAAAGACAAGAAACATCTAATATTAGTCTCTTTAAAAAAATGAATTCAAAGAATATCAAAAAAAAATTATGCAGAACATAAATTATATATTCCCTTCACATCTATATTGAATGCAACTAGGACATTTGGTTTTACCAAAATATCAACTAAAACTGACAACAATTATTTCATGCATTATTGAATCATTGAAAAATAACTCATTTTCTATCAAAACTTCATGCTAAAGAGTGACTTAAATTAAACACCACAAACCCTAAGATTTTGTAGACAACCATACAAAAATTGAATGTACTAGAACACTAGAAAAAGGACATTATGCATGAAAATATGATAAAAACACTTTCAACCCTATGCCATATGGACATAGTAAAAATAATTAGTTTCCCCATTATGTAAATTTTATACAATAATATTTTGATAAATTGAGCTCATAAACATTCATATTATTACCGCTATATTACTTCATACAATAGGGCTTCAGTCACTCATGTTCAAAAAATAAACAACTTTATCATTACCTACCATATTGAAATAAGCACATTTGCCAAGGTGATCACAATCACATGCATCTACATATTTATGGCATGCAAAGTAAAAATAAAAATATATTCATGATGATTTGACAGAAAATAATTTTAGAATTACAAATGTCAACCCATATCAAAATCTCAACTCTATGAAACTACTTTGTAAGCCTTTAAAGAAAGAATATACATGTGTGCGTAATTTATATTCAAAATATGACTTTATAATCATGCATGAAAGATAACAAACGTTTAGATACAAAACAAAGACTATAAATAGATTGCCTTCTAAACTATATGAACAACTTCAATGGCCATGAAACTGAAGACTATTTGTTGTCTCAATGTGAAAAAGAATGCATAGGCATGGACAAGAATACAAACTATTTCTCACAAATTATTTCATATAATGAATCCTTTTATAACTTCATTTAAATGGATTCGAAATAAGAGAATACTTTATGCACAAAAAATATATAATTATGTTGATAATTGTAATGCATCCCATAGTATAAAAATAAAAACTAGTTGCATACCTCGTACCATAAGGAAACTAAAAATAATTACAATCTCTTTGTTTTAATCCAACCATAGACTTGAAAATCTCCACTTATATTTTGAGCTTGGTAAAATGGTGAGTGAAGTAGTAAAATGAAGTGTTTAATGTTGAGGTCATTTTCAAAACTACTCATTAACCTATAAATGATGATGTGTCCACCAAAATCATGGATGGCAGTCTTTAATAAAGAATATGTTATCTAAAACCAACACTAAGTCCATCACTAAGCACTTATCAAACTACCCAAAAAATCAATTACTTTTTTTGTCATCATGAACCCATAATGAGGCAAGGATGACTTGATAAAATATAGATTACCACCACACCAAAAAATGTTATTGCCACATTTACATTAAATTCAAAGGATGTTAAATATTTTCCTTGAAAACCAAAGATACAAATTGCTAAAGGTTTTTAAATATATATTGTATAACATTTTAAACATATGAAATGTTTAAATTTTTGAATTAATATATGTACATCACACTAAATCAAATGATGTTTGAACACCATTCCATGACCAACAAATATTTTAAGTGACCATCATGCCTGACAATGCTTACCCCTTAAAGGTGGTTGTGGGAAACTATTAAAAAAAAATTATATGTCCTTGTGAAATAACCTTATAAAAAACCATATTATTAACTTGAAGACTATGAACTTAGGAAAATATGCAATAGGGTGTCACAATTGAAGACAAATAATGATCAAGAACAATTACTCTCCAATCTACATATGTTGTTATCTTACCAGTGCTTGAAATAAGACCACTATCAAGAGTATGAAATTATTTAAAGTCACTATAAATGAAAGATATAACTTAATTTACAAACCAAACATGATTATGTGAAAGGCACCACATTGTGATAATATGAACATGTTACAAACATATTGATATGTGTTGTAAAATTGTAAAGTTAAACAAAGAGATGCAATATAACCTCAAAATTGAAATCAAATCAAGATATACAAATCCTATGATGATTTATAACTTTATATTGATTTAAATTCAGGATAAATATCAATTATACTACAATTATGAATGTGATAAAATGCTTTCATAATAATTGATCAATTTATGCTACGTATAATCTTTTAATAATGTTACAGTTATTCAAACCAATCAACACATCATTATTTCATATTTATAAAATATATAGAGTGATTTATTATTTTTGGGTAAATTAGTGTTTAATTCATAACTAATAAAAGTGTTTGAGTTGGAGAAAATTAGTAAATAATATTCCAAATTAAAGCTATTGATTTGTGAAATTTAATTGCAGTTTGACTTTTTTTAAAACTAGTAGTGAGAGAGATAAAATTAAACTTGTCTTATTTTGTGTTGATTAGATTGAGATAGGGTCTGGAAATTTGTGTGTAGGCTTGGGACACTATCATAAATATAATCCTAAACTTCATTTCCTGATTTCATAGGAGCACTAAAATTGGACACCCTAAGCTTTGACACTTTTGTCCTAAAGATCTAATCTTTTTGGGTTTTGTTCACCTAATCAGTATGAGCATGTCTACCAAATTTTAGAGACTCACTATCAACATATCTCCTTAAAGATCTGAATTTTATATGTCTATGTCTTCTATGGACTTGAATGGAAACTTTGGTAAATAAGGAAAAGGGGTTAGTGTGTGTAAGATGTATTGGACGTGCTTCACACCTCATGTGTGGGTATACCACTTATATACCAATACTCTGAGGAGGGATCAAGCCATATGTAGTTCTTCCTTTAAGAGTGTTTGGTGAAATAGTGAATGAAAATGAAATAAATACTAAAATGGGGTGTACTTGAGATGACTAGGGACTAGTGTAAGGACTTGAATTGGCTTGAAAGTGTATAGGCTAGTTGTATGCAAAGAATAGAGAAGATTGCTTGAGTGGTGTTGCTTGTATTCTTGCTTACTTGAATGATATTTGATAACCATTTCTAAATGATCTTTGAATGGGATTTTATATGGATCTATTGGTCATGGGTTAGATGAAACCAAAATATGATGACACAATAAACAAGAAGAATTAGGGGAAAATAGTAATCTAGGCTCTAATTATGATTAGATAGGAGCATTGGAAAGGGGACACCCTAGGTTCCAACACTTAGTCCAACTTTGATGATATTGTCCTGAGTAAATAGGACCTAGTGCGATGGATTAGTCTTGAAGAGAGGGTCCTGACTCAGCTAGGATCAAGTCTAGAAGGCCATGAATGATTGGGAATTAGTGAAAACAAGCTTGTGAGGGTTATGAGAGAAAGCAAGAGGGACCTAAGAATTGGGTGTCGTTAGCCATGCTCAAGTTACCAATTTTTAGATTTTATATGACTACATTTCTCCCCCCCCTCTTTATTCTAATGATGCATCAAAGTGAAATACTAGGATAAAGGAAAATATAAGCATACTTGAACTTACAAAGCTGAAGCTCATAAATCTTGTGATGTTGAGAATGTTGGATAGTGCATGAAAAACACATTGTGCAAGTGTGAATATATCAAAGGAAAATAAAGAGTAGATCAATTCTTATTATATGCAATATAAAACAAGAACATAAAAATATAGGTGTGAGAGAGAGAGAGAGAGGAAGATAAAGGAATGAATACACCTCACTAGGTACGTGAACCAATACAAAACATGTTGTGATGCTAAGTAATGTTAGATGTAGGTTAGATGATGTTGTACCAAAAGTTATATCACAAATGGAGTTGAGTGCTCAATTCCTCAAAAAGTGTCTCAAGATTGTAAAGGTTGGCCCTTTAGTTCTATCATCACCTACTAAGTGAAACTAGATGATCATATATGTGATAATAAATGTTTGAACTATGTGTCCAATCCCTCTGAATAGGTGGCTCAATAATACAAAGGTTGACCCCTTGGATCCATCATTTCCCCATGAAGTAAAGCTATGAATTGATATCAATGTGAAGAAGTATGTTGTATGAGATGGCTTATGAATCCCATGAATGCTCTAGAAATCTAAAAATGTGGCATGGATATTCGAATGTGTAATGGAAACTAGGCCAATGTTAGCCAACTCAAAAAATATTGAGATTAGGGTTGTTTGAAAGCCATTCCAAATCTAAAAATTTGGCTTATGTGGAAGCCACTCGACAACTTAGGAATGATGCCAACCACCTATAGATAGAGTAAGGTATGCAACTATTTAGAATGCTTGGGTAATATTGAAATTAGAAGGAAAATAAGTAAAAGTGTTGTGTAATATACCCCTAATCATTGGTGTCTAAAACATAGATTATGATCTCGAAGTTATACCAACTACCATATCTAAAAATGGAAGTGAGATCCAATCATGCCATACATGATACCCCCTATGTCTAGATTCTATGATAAAATTGTACTAAAACTACTATTTTTAAATTGGTCTAACTATGCAAAACTATAGCTAAATCTATATTTCTACCTAATTTTGGAAAATCTAGACTTTTTTTTGTTTAGATAAGAGCACTAAAATAGGACACCCTGGTGTCCAATGCTATAATCCACCCTTGGCACTATTATCCTGGGCTAAAATTAATCACTATTCTAGAATCTTAACCTTCTACCTTGTCTATTCTGAGTGGTTTGATGACTGATTATTGTTCTAAAACTAGATTTTTTGATTAATAGAAGCTCTGATCTCTATAGCAAAACCCCTATTTATTTCCCTCTCTTTTGAGGGTAGGGATAGGTACCCTACAATGAATTCTCTCAGAACAAGAATCTATGCAAGTGTGTTATACTAGAAATATACATGATATAGAAATGATAATCAACAAGATTTCTCAAGATATAACATGTTTTGAATTGAGATATTGTTAGATCAATAGGGGTATTCCTAGATAGATATAACAATGTAAAAGCATGTGAAATGTACTTGAATTGAAATGAAACTAGAAATGTTAGTTTTTAGTTGTTAGTTGGAGAGATGGAGCATGCTATCCATCATGGTATCTAATAAAATAGGAAAATGCATGATATGAATCATGGCATTCAAAAATAAATCAAGCATCAAGCACCCAAAGCAAGAAGCAATAAGCATACAAGATTGGCCAAGGGGCCAAACAAACAAGGGACATGGGCACATGTCACTCAAACTAGAAATTGAACATACAAAGCATATTCAAATGCCACATACACATACAAATGGAGCAAGCAATGTTGTCATAAAGGCCACAAGAACATAGAATAGTAAAAGTAAAGGACATTGGTAAATGTCCTAAGTCACACATATGAATAAAAGCAAAGGATATTAAAAAATCTCTTAAGACACATAAAGGAGACAAGTAAGAGCTGGAAATGAAATCACATCAAGCTATGCTTAAGCAAGAAAATAAAGTATGTAAAGACTGAAAGATACAAACACATCTAACTAATCAAAGCAAGAGAAAAATTATGCAAGATATGTTAGTACAAGACTAAGTGTATCTTAAGAGATACACAAGTGTTATATACTATTGAAATATTGATCAAATAATTTATGTAAGCTAGTAAGTAATGTATGTCAACATGATAACTAGAGTGTGTAGTGTGGTAATAACATAACCTAGAAGGTGTAATCATGTTGAAAATGCCCCAAGTGGGTATGTATATCAATGTGTGTCTCGAATGTATAAGTAGGATTCCCCCTCAATGGGTAGAGTGAAGTAATCAAGTAGCTAGATGTCACTATACACACTCAAAGAAGATCAAGTGAAACATGGTAATGTAGATAAATTGACATAAAATAGCATGAAATAGAAAATGTAAGTCCTAACATAGTAGTAGCAATGTAAATCATGGATGATGCATACAATGGAAATGATTTTGTCTTTTTGACATATTTGAATGTTTTTGAATTTTTGAAATGTTTTATTGTTTTTTAATTTTGGAGTTTTGAACTATGTACAATCAAGAATAATAAACTATGTACAGGCATTGCTAAGGATAACTAATACTAACTGATGAGTCTCATGTGAGACTCCCTATCATCATGTCATATATCAAGGAGTGTAATCATGAAGCATAATGGAAATGCTGAGACTATGGATCTGAAAGTTGTATATGTTATAGATGATCTAAAATATCTGAAGTAGAAACTGACTATGGGGTCTCTTTGTAACTCTAAGAAGTGGATGCAACTATAGGGATCTTAGGGACCCATATATAAGTAGGAGAATCTCTCTGAACACATGCTCTATGTGTAGATGCATGAGATCTCAATGACATTACCCTAGGTGTGAATAATGTAGCTAGAAGTTATCTAGAATCCTAAAATTGTGTAGGTGTATAATCCATCTGTACCGATGATGGATGCCTCAACTATGAATATGAAGTGGAAGAGGAACTGAAAGTGGAGGAGAAACTAAAATTGGTTGTGAAACTATAACTGGTGACTATAAAGTAGATAATGGCTCTAAAGTGGGGAGTGGTAACTCATATAAAACTCCATTAACTATAAAAAAATGATTAACATCAATGAATTTCATGTATTTATGAACTATATAAGGTACTTCTCAAAGTTTTTAAATCTATGGTCAACCAAGTAACATATCAAAAAATCCTATACTAGGAACTTTAGTGAATGGTGTGGCCACATGTGTAGGACCAATTTGTAAAGGAAGTACTATCTCACCTAATGAACTCTGTATGTGCCCATTAAAACCACTAATAACTATGTTTTTTGGAGTTATATCTTTCTCTAAATAACCCAAGTGCCTTAGCAGTGTCATGGTGCACATGTTGAGACTAGAACCATAGTCAATAATCACATTGTGAATAGGATAATTATGAATGTGAGCTCTGATAAAGAGTGCATGATAATCTGAATCATCCTTAATAATCTCCTACTCTAGGAAGGAGATACAAAGTCTAGTTAGAACTCTAGAATTGTATACACCAACATGTTGCTAAAAGGATGTAACTCAACTGAAGTTACCTTATATGTATTCGGTGGTAGATGTGCATGATATGCATGGTGAATCCATGATGTGTAACCTATATCCTATTTTTTAATGTTGTGGAAATGGATCTAAGAATATTTTTTATGTTTTATCCTATGTTTGCTTTGCTAATGGAGGCTCAACTGAAGTACCAAGATTAATTACATTCGAATATATTAGGTCCTGTATCTTGTGATTTAAACTGATGCGTCTATTTGTTGTGTGGCTTAGTGCCCTATGGTAGTCTCAAAATGCATGATGATCATATCCATTTGAAAGAGGCTTTGTTGGATCAACTTCTTGAATAAGGGGAGAGATATGATATTACAATCTAAAAGCTATTGTAAAACCTTGGCTAGAAGAACTAGAAGATTTGTAAAAGTATGTTTAGGAGGTGTTGATAAAACTATTCACTCAGGAGGATCTGAAGTTGCATTAATTGTAGGTTGATTTTTGCCTTTAGTATCATTGAACTTGACCTTGTACGAGACTTTTTTGTTACTTTTATTAGTTGTGTCTGATGTATTAGTGTACTTTAGTTTGCCCATTAAGATTAGTTTGACTTCTCTTTCCTTTAATGTGTGACCTAATTCAGTGAAGGAAAATAATCTTTTAAACATAATATTCCAAATTAAATATACTAAATATGAAATTTAATTGCAATTTGACCTTTTCTAAAAATAATAGTGAGAGAGAAAATTAAACTTATCTTATTCTATTTTAATCTTACTAAGACAAGGTCTAAAAATTTGTGTGTAGGCTTGGGACACTATTACAATTAGAATCCTAAACTTCATTTCTTAATTGGATAAGAGTGCTAAAACTAGATACCCTAGGATCCAACATTGAAATCCTTCCCCAATGCTATTGTATTAAAGATCTAAGATTTCTAAGTTTTGTTTTCTTGGTTAGTGAGCCTATGTACCAAATTTTGAAGCCTCATTATCAATAGAGCTCCCTATAGAGATGATTTTCTATATCTATGTCTTATATGCACTTGAATGGAAACTTAGGCAAATAGGGAAAAGGGGTTAGTATGTGTAAGATGCACTAGATGTGCTTCACACCTCATGTGTGGGCACATTATCTACATATCAATTCTTTGAGGAGGGATCAAGCCATATGTAGTCCTCCCTTTAAGTGTGATTAGTGCAATAGTGAATGAAAATGCAAGAAATGCCAAAATTGGATGTGCTTAAGATGACTAGGGACTAGAGTAAGGACTTGAATTGACTTAAAAGTTTATAAGCTAGCTGTATTCATAGAATAGGGAAGATTTATTGAGTGATCTTGCTTTTATTCTTGCTTACTTGGATGATATTTTCCAACCATTTATAAATGATCTTTGAATGGGATTTTATATGGATTTATTGGTCATGGAATAGATGAAACCAGACTAGGCCAACATAATGAACAAAAGGAATTAGGAAAAAATGGTAATCTTTTCTCAAAATATGATTGAATAGGAGCACTGAAAAGGAGACACCCTAGGGTCCAGTGCTATAGTCAAACTTTGGCACTATTGTCATGAGTAGATAGGACCTGGGGGGATGGATTAATCATGAAGAGATGGTCTTGGCTCAGCCAGGATCAAGTCTACAAGGCCATGAATGATTGGGAATCAATGAAAATAATCTTTTGAGAGTCATGAGATTAACCAAGAGGGACCTAAATATTGGGTATCATTATCCATGCTTAAGTTACCATTTTTTTGCATTTGACATGACTACATTTCCACCCCCCCTTTATTCTAGTGATGCAGCAAAATGAAATACTAGGATAAAGGATAAATAGAAAGTGTACCTAAACTTACATGTAAGGGTGGAGCTCACAAAGCTTGTGTGATATTGAGTAATGATAAGAAGTGTATATAGAGCATGTTATGCAAGTTTGAATCTACAAAAAGAAAACAAAAAGTAGATAAGTTCTTATTAAATGCAATATAAAACAAGAACATAAAAAGCTAGGTAAGAGAAAGATAGAGGAGAGAAAAGAATGAATACACATCACTAAGTATGTGAACCAATACAAAATCTATTGTGATGTTGAGTAACACTGAGTAATGTTGGATGTGTTGGATGATGTTGTGACAAAAGTTACATCATAAACAGAGCTAAGTTCTCAATTCCCCAAAAAGTGGCTCAAGAATGTAAAGGCTAGCCCTTTGGCTCCATCATCACCTACTAAGTGAATATATATGATCATGCATATGTTAATTGATGTTTGGACTATGTGTCTAATCCCTATAAATAGATGGCTCAAGAATACAAAGGTTGGCCCTTTGGCTCCATCATTTCCCCATGAAGTGAAGCCATAAACTGATATCAATATAAAGAAGTATATCCTATGAGATGGATCATGAAGCCCATGAATGCTATATAAATATGACAATGTGGTGTGGATAGCCAAATGTGTACTAGAAACTAGGCCAATGTTGGCCCACTCAGGAAAGATGGAGATTAGGCTTGTATGAAAGCCACTCCAAAACTAAAAATTTGACTTATGTAAAAGTCACTTAGGAACTCGATAACTCAAGAATGATGCCAACCACCTATAGATGGAGTAAGGCACACAACTACTAAAAATATCTGGGTAATATTGAACATGGATAAAAAAGAAGCAAAAGTGTTGAGTAATTTTCCCCCAATCACTGGTGTCTGAAACATGGATTCTAATCTAGAAGTTATACCATCATATCTGAAACTGGAAGTGAGAGATAGTCATGCCATGCATGATTCCCCCTATGTTTGGATTCTCTAAGAAAATTGTATTAAAAAATGTTGATTTTGAACTGGTTTGAATGTGTAAAACTGTAGCTAAACCTACCTTTTTACCTATTTTTAGAAAATCTAGATTTTCTATTATTTAGACAAGAGAATCTAAATAGGACACCCTAGTGTGCAATGCTATAGACCAGCATCAAAATTATTGTCCTGGGCTAAAATTGATCACTATTATGAAATCTTGATTGTTTGCCTAATCTTTTCTAAGTGGTTTGATGACTAGTTACTATTTTGGTTTTTTTGAAAATGGTTTTTTATTGGTAGGATCTCTAATCTATGTAGAAAAAACCCTTGTTTTTTGCCCCCTCTTTCGAGGGTAGGAATACGTAACTATAATGACTACCCTCAAAATATAAGCCTTTCAAGTGTGTTATACTAGAAATATACATGATATAACAATGATAATCAACAAGGTATCTCAAGATATAGCATGTTTTGAATTGAGAGATTGTTAGATCAATAAGGGTATGTCTAGATAGATATAACAATGTAAAAGCATGTGCAATGTAATTGAATTGAAATAAAACTAGAAATGTTAGTTGTTAGTTTTTAGTTGTCATGGAGGATTGATGTCCATCAAGGCATCTAATAAAATAATAAAATGCATGATATGGATCATGGCATTGTGGCAATCGAAAAGTAATCAAGCAATAAACACACAAGGCAAGAAGCAAGAAGCATACAAGAGTGGATAAGGGGCCAAGAAAACAAGGTACATGGGCACATGTCACTTAGAATAGAAATCAATCATAAAAGGCATGTTCAAATGCCATATACACATATAAATGGAGTAAGTAATGTTGGCACAAGGGCCACAAGCACATAAAAGAGTACAATTAAAGGACATTGGAAAATGTCCTAAGGAACACACATAAATGAAAGAAAATGACATTGGAAAATGTCCTAAGGCACATATAGGAGACAAACAAGAAATAGAAATGCAATCACATCAAGCTTTTGCTAAGTAAGAAAAGAAAAAATTTAAAGACTGGAAGATACAATCATATCTAACTAATCAAAGTAAGAGCGAAAGTATGCAATACATGTTAGTACAAGACTAGGTATATGCTAAGAGATACACAAGTGCGAGATACTAGTGAAATTTTGATCAAGTAATCTATGTAAGCTAGTAAGTAATATAGGTCAACATGATAACTAGTGTAGTGTAGGAATGACATAATCTGGATGGTTTAGTCATGTTGAAAATGCCCCCAATGGGTATGTATATTGATGTGCATCTTGAATGTAGAAGTAAGATACCCCCTCAATGGGTAGAGTGAAGCAATCAAGTGGATGGATGTCACTGCACACACTCAAAGAAGATCAAGTGAAACATGGTAATGTAGATAAATTGACATAAAATAGCATGAAATAGCAAATGTAAGTCCTAGCATAGTAGTAGAGGTATAAAGCATGGATGATGCATACAATCAAAATATTTTTGTTGTTTTGACATATTTGAATGTTTTTGGATTTGTGAAATGCTATATTATTTTTATATTTTAGGTTTTTAAACTATGTACAATCCAGTAAAAGAGATTATGTAAAATCAAGCATAAGAAACTATTTACAAGTAATGCTAAAAAGAAGCTATGTACAAGAATGTAAATAAAGCAATATGTACACAATGATATAAAAGAGTAGGCTAGAGGGGGGAAGGGGTCCAAGGATGGAGCATGTTGGGGATGAAAATGGAGGAAAGGGTCACATCCATCATCAAATGTCTCAATATCATCATCATAAGTGTTATTATCTACAAATGTTATGTTCATGGTGTTATCATGTATATGAAAAACTAAAGGTTGCTCTAGTGGTGGAGACGTTGACTCTACTCTAGGATGTTTAGCCATGCTAGTAGATGACTTCAGTAGAAGTAGTGGAGTTAGTGCTACTAGTGGTGCTATAATCTGAATAATACTTTGATCCTATAGTTTATCCAATCTCTACTATAAATATGTACATGAGTTTATATCATGAATTTTAATCTTGTGAAAAGTACAAAATGGGTGACCATCCTACTATGAAAATCTACTGATAGATATATGTCATACTATAAGTAATGTGATCAAACCATGATCAAGTAATATCTATAACACAAACTATGGTTGACATGGTGTGTTGCCTACCTAAATCTGAATGACTAGATCTATGTCCATAGAGGTAAACATGTGAATTGTATGTGCCAAGTGATCTATATGTGGCTGTGAGTGTGGAGTATATCTTGAAAGTGTAGTGCAAGATGCTAACAGTGATGTTGGATGTGGAATGAGAGCTATAAAATCATTAGGTACTCTCTTAGGGCAACTAATGTAAATCTCAATCCACACAAATAGTCATTTATGAGTGTGGGTGTCATATTATCATCTAAAGAAGCCTAAGAATTTGTATCAATATCATGTACATATAGTAACTTAGAATTTACTATAAGGGATAATTGTGATATGGAAGTTTCATCATCTATAGTAGTAGAAGATGGTACTACTACAAAAGTATTTGTAACTGATGGAATAATTATGAAATCCATTATAACTACTGACATTATTGTTAGTGATTATGTATTTGTGACAAGTGTATGAACTATGATTGATGGAGTAGTTGGAATGGTTCAAGCTACTATAACTAGCAGAATCTCTAGAGTTGAAGGCACGACTATAAGTGGAGTGTGAGAAGTGATAGTCTCTCCAACCTCATATGTATGTATCTAATAAAGAGAAATGCAATGAGGTGGTGATTGTACTATGAGATAAAGTGTCCCATCTATCAAAATAGTCAAATATGACTCTATAGTTTGATAATATATGAATGGTTGGTTGTCTACTACACATGTGTATAGATATCCTTCATGGATAAAATTAATACATCGATGGAGATTAGAAGGAATTCTCCCCATAGCATGTATCGAGGGTCATCCAAGTAAAATATTATAGTGGAGAGGACCTAGCATGACTTAGAACTGTGTAGAGAGGGTTTTGGGTCCTACCATGATACCCAAAGTAATTGTGCCCAATGTCTGTCATGTTATATCATCAAATGCTCTAATATTCTTATATGATTTTTGCATCGATGCCATATCTATGCCCATGGTTTGTAAGAATGTGATATTACATGTATTAAATCTAGAACCACTGTCAACTAGCCCTCTCTTGATTGTGATAGTTTTGAATTCAACTTGAATGAATAGCGGTAATTTTTTATCAATAATTATTTGAGAAGGCATGTCCTCACTATAAAAATAAATTGCATCTTCTATAGTTTCTAGAGTATTGACCACTGATGTAGAATAAGAATGTTTTAAATCAATAGGCATAGAAGTTTGAGTGAGTGCTTGATAAAGAATGTCCTTGAATACATTAGCTTTTTAAAGCATCTCTAACATGGAAATATTTGTTGGAGTTTTTCTCAACTGATTAACAATATCATAATAAATAAATAATATTCCAAATTAAAGCTACTGATTTATGAAATTTAATTACAATTTGACCTTTTTAAAAAATAGCAGTGAGAGAGATAAAATTAAACTTGTCTTATTATGTGTTGTTTGAACTAAGACAAGGTCTATAAATTTATGTGCAGGCTTGGGACATTGTCACAAATATAATCATGAAATTCATTTATTTATTAGATAGGGGTGCTAAAATTAGATACCCTAGGCTACAGTTTTATGGTCCTAAAGATCTAAGCTTTCTAGGTTTTGTTTGCCTAGTCAGTATAATCCTATGTACCAAATTTTAGAGCCTTATTGTCAACAAAGATCCTTATAGAGATGATTTTATATGTCTATGTCTTCTATGCACTTGAATTAAAACTTTTTAAAATAGGTAAAAGGGGTTAGTGTGTGTAAGATGCATTGGACATGCTTCACACCCCATGTGTGGGCACATTGCCTACATACCAATAATCTGAGGAAGGATCAAGCCATATGTAGTTCTCCATTTAAGAGTGTTTGGTGTAATAGTGAATGAAAATACAAGAAATGCTAAAATTAGGTGTTCTTGAGATGACTAGGGACTGGTGTAAGGACTTGAATTGGATTGAAAGTGTATAGGTTGGCTATATACAGAGAATAAGGAATATTGCTTCAGTGGTCTTGCTTGCTTGAATGATATTTACCAACCCTTTCCAAATGATCTTTGAATGGGGTTTTATATGGATCTATTGGTCATGGGTTAGCTAAAATTGGACTAGGCCAACACAATAAACAAGAGGAATCGGTAAAAAATGGTAATCTAGGCTCAAATTGTGATTAGAAAAGAGCATTATAAATGGGATACCCTAGGGTCCAATGATATATTCTAACTTTGGTGCTATTTTCCTGAGTAGACAAGACCTAAGGGGATGGATTAGTCATGAAGAGAGGGTCCTAGCTCAACTGGGATCAAGTTTGGAAGGCCAAATATGACTAAGAATCAATTAAAACAAGCTGATGAGGGTCATGATAGAAAGCAAGAGGGACCTAAGGATTGGGTGTCATTAGCCATGCTCAAGTTACCATTTCTTACATTTTATATGACTACATAGAGTAAAAATTTACTAAATGAATGCAAATAGGTTGGCACCCACCAAATTTTTTAAACATTATGACCTTAAGCCATCATATGCAACAATATGATCATTTCAATATTTTTTATAGAAATAAAAAAGAGGGGTACTAAAATTGGCTATAACACACTCTATCTTGGGCCTACCATGGGATTTAGGCAACTTGTGGAGTTTTTAAATGTGGAAATCATCATTGACTAGGTACTCTCCACAACCTTTATCCTTGATGGTGAAATGATAAAATGCTTTGGGATGAGGAGGACCATTGGATGAGGGTTTGAGGCTATCAAGATAACTATAAGATGTAGGAGATGAGGTTACCACACTCTTATCCCTTTTGGGTACATGTTTTGTGTTAGGATAATAATTGGGTACCATATTTTGCATCCAAGTTATTACAATATTGTTAAGGTTGTAAATCTCTTAGAATAGTAACCTTAATGCTTGAATGCAGGAACTTGAGACACTAATGTAATGTGGATAGGAGTGCACATATATCATGGATCCATGGATGTCAAAGGAGTAGATTATGTGATAGTTCTAAATCAATGACATGATAAAGGGTGTTATGGGTAACAAACCCAATGAGGATGGGTAAAATTATGGTGTTAGTTGATTCTAACTCTACATTGTCATACCTTTTGATTATGATAGTATCGAGCAACAAATATGTGGGTGATTATCCCAAGTGTCTAGCCAAAATGAGCATAAAAATGTTTGAACCTGATCCATTATCTTTAATCACCCTCTGACCTTATGTTAGGAAATGCTTACCTCAATGTAAAGGGGATTGTTGTGTGAAGTACCAAATACTAACATATTATTTTGATCAAAAGTGATCTTTTTCCTTAAGGACAAATGTGCTTGTAATTGGGATAGATCATTATCATTGAGAAGATTGGACTATTGAAGAAGCTTATATAATATGAATTTATGAACTTTAGATGTTTGTAAGAGATTTAAAATAGATATCTACACGAGACTTTTATCTAATTATTCAATAAGGTCATATGACTTCTTATTGGATAAAGTATATGGCTTAGATTTTAAACATGAAAAGCCTTAGGTTAGAGTGTTGGACTTGGATGTAGAAGGACATTGATTTGTAACTTTTGGTTATCAATTACTAAAAACACAATCTTTATTTAGATGAGGGATAATAGGATATGATGGAGAAGGTTTATGTAATCATGAATGCATCATATCAACAAATCAATCCTAACTCGAAGAAGATAGATCCTAATTACATTTTTTATTCAATTTATATTAGATAATTAGGAACATGACCAATATGGATCTGGTAGACCCATTTAGGGGAACTCTTATCACAATAATATCACTATGGAGGGTTATAAAGCCTCCACTCAAGCAAAACCATGCAATAACCCTAATTAAGTCCTATGTTTTCATATTCATAATACTAATAACAAGTAAATAAAATAAATCTAATCTAGTGCTCACCAAATCTTGTGTCACAAAGTCGGGGTTAGTAAACAAACAAAAGTAAACATGCATAAGAGAATCTTGATTAAGCTATTATAGGTAATAACCTAATGCAATGAAGAAGAAGAGTAATATTATTCAAAATCCATTACTTATGTTACTTCTATCTATTAAAGAGAGGATCAAAGTTAGAGATACTTACCTGGAAGATGAAACATTGTCAATACTCAATTTCTTCCTTGGCCAAAAGTGCTTTATAAGAGGTTTTTGTGGTTTGTAAGGATCATTAAGAAAGGCCAAAGATCCAAGTATTCTCCATAAGACTAGATTCTTCTCCAAGTAGAAACCCTAAGCTAAGACTACTCAATATAATGGTGGAAGGGTAGATTATAAAGAAGTACAAATGAATAATAACTCTTGATGTCTCTCTAATAATGTCAAAATGGATGTGTATATATAGGTGTATTTACCCTTAAACCCTTCTAAACATTTTGGCCAACAAGGTTGACCCAGTTGACCTAGTATCGTTATTGATAAAAGCTCACTAGGTCATAGGCTAGGTTGGCCAAGAGCTGACCTAAACCCTAAATGAGTTTCACCAATAAGAGTACAAGGTTGACCTAGTTGACCTAGCCATGTAAACTATTGAAAGGGTGTTTAAGTTAAGAAAAAAGGTACTGAAGGTGGTAAAATATTAAAGGAGTGTGAAAAAGAGGAGTAATAGCTTAGGGGAATGTTCGTAAGAGCTATTTGGATTGGTAATAAGTGGTAATAAGGGAAAAAAATCATGTAAATCACTGATGGTCTACCCACCCCTATCTCAGTGCCCCTTTGAGGCATACATTCAGAGAGATTAAGACTCGATGGGTTCTTGTAATATAGAAATCATCAATAACTGACAAAGTTTAAAACTATTATGTGTATACATATTCCCCACTCGAAGTTCATCACATGTCACTCAAGTGTAATAGGGGATGGTGGTTTGAGAAAGAACATAGTAACGCACAATGTTGAGGCTAAAAAATTACATTATTTTAAAGCAAAAATAACTAAAATTAAATTACTGAAAAGGAAATAAATAAAAATTAAATGTGATGATTACTTTGACTTACCTTTATCACTTTATGGTTGTCTTCTATGTTTATAGTTTTAATTATGGAGTGTGCAAATACTACTTTCAATAAACCCAAGAATACAAAACTAAAGAGCAAAAAAAAAAAAAAAAAAAAACACAAGAAAACCAAGATAACTAGTGCTATGTGGATCGGATGTACTTGTAAATTTGGCAAGTTGGGGTGATAAATGTTATGTTAGACCAAACGACCAAATTAAAATTTAGAGTGAATCAAGTAATCAAAAATCCAAGGCTACTAAAGATCAAAAAACTCAAACAAGTAAACCTTAAGTAAGAAAGGCAAACTCACCAAGACAAACCAAGGATATATGTCAAAAGGATGGTAATCAAACATCAATGTGAAAGGAGTAACAATCTTTACTTTTACAAATATGGGATAACAAAATAGTAAAATAACATTATTGAGTGAGCAGTAATAATCCTTACTCAATCATTAAGAAAAAAAATTTATAAAAGGGAAAACAACATTGTTGAGTGAAATATAACAATCCAACCTCACTCAACAATGGAAAAAGTACATGAAAGTAGAAATGGACTTAGGTGTCCATAAAAAAGGGTAGTAAAACAATGACAAATGGTAAAAATAAATCAAAACATGTCTAGAAGTGTAGAGCCATGGTGTAAAGAAAGCAATCCATAGTTTCTCAAATATATTTTTTTGATCTAAAGGTAGATAAAAATGAGACAAAATATTGTTAGTATTTTTTTAAGATGTGAAGAAGAGGGAAGTATAGAAGAGGGGAATATAGATTTAGAATCAAACATTACCTATCAAGGGGGGAAATGAAATGGGTGGAGGGGAGATTGAAGAAAAAACCAAGGTAAAGGAATTCTTTATTGAAGTCAAGACACTCAAATTAGGTTTAATAAAACAAGAGGAATTTCAACCTTAAGGAAATTGAAGAACTCCTAGACACACAAGTCTTAGGTTAACAAATGAAGTATATAGTTCATCTGATGAAGGCTATATGCATGAAAATTAAAATAGACCTACCTTCTTATAAGATGTTCCCCATTCCTCAAGGCCCCTTACAGAGTCATCAATCTACTACAAAGATTAGGTACTTATATGAGAAATTTGGTAGAACCATATTTTTTTTTGAATTATCCTATTCCAATCTACTATCCTACCACACCCCAATGGACATCGGCTCTATTATGAGGCTAATTGTGGAGTTTGAGCTTCAATTAGAGATAAGAGATGTGCTTGTAATCATGTCTTTTGGAGTGATTTTGACTTTTGAAATTTGTATGTTACCTTTTTTATATCATTTGCTTTTGTTTCAAATTATTTGGCTTTTAACTTTCTTGATGGCTTTTTCTGTTCCTCCTCCAAACAAATTTGGAAAACCAAACATGGGTGCTAAAGATTCATTTGAATATTTGGGACTTGGTTGCTAAGAGAGAGAAATTCAAAGATCATGGTATCTAAGAGTCTCATAAATTTAGGTGAAATAAAATTTCTATCTTGACTTCAACGTTGTTTTATCCAATGTGTAATGAAAGGAAAGGGAATCAAGTGGAATGTAACATGAAACAATTTTAATTATTCAAATAAAAAAATAATGTGATAAAGGGTGAAAAAGGGATACAATGATAGTAAAGTGTGATTACTTATCATAATAATGAGGGAAATGGAGGAAAACATGCTAACATAGATTGTTGTGCAAATTTTTACTATCAAAAGAAGCAAAAATATAAAGCTAATAACAAAGATCAAGAAATTGTAACTATTTCTAAACATATTATAGATAAAGGAATGAAAAGATGGTAGTTTTATGAGGAAGGCTAGGTCTTCTCCATGGTCTTACAATGTAACTCATAAAAGGGAAACTCACAAGGGTGTCCAAAAAGTGTGTGGTGATGAAAAATCAAATAGGATAAAAGTACTTCATGAGGAAGATTGGATCCTATCCATGGTTTTACAATGCAACTCATGAGAAAAAGGGAAACAAAAAAACCAAAAGGATGGACTAAGGTTTGTAAAAAGATAGAACTACTACAGAGGTTGAGACCCATGTAAGTAACACATAAAAAGTTTTAGATAGATAACTTATAGAAATCATGAAAATAAGAGAAAGATTAGGCAAAATATTTATTGAGGAATTATGCGGTGGTGGGTTCTTTCAAAATATGGCCTTCATTGGTTTCAAGGTGATAGGTACTTGGACCAAGAATCTTTGATTAAATAGGGGCCCCACTATTTTTTAGAATATTTACCTTATTTTTCATTAGTGTTGTCTAATTTAAGGACAATATCACCAACATTAAATGTACAAATTTTGACTTATTTGTTATGTTGTTTGGAAATACAAGGCTTTTATTGGTGATTATGTTATAAATCAAAAATATGGTGTTCATCAAGGAGATAGAGAGCATGAAGGCAATATTCAAGTAATTATTAATTGGGTCTGATTTCATGAATATATATACAAGGAGAGGGAATCTCAACTTCTAATGGGAGGATTGACTCAGAACCATAGACTAGAGAGAATGACATTACCCCAGTAGCAGTACATATGCTAGTGCGATAGGCCCAAAGAGCAAGATAAAGATAGGTGCCATTTTATGTGGGTTTCATGAATTATATTTTGGATAATTTTATTAATAATTTTATTTGTGGCCTCAACTTGACTATTACATTATGGATGATAGGGCGTGGAAAATTTATGATTGATTTTAAATTTAGCATAGATTTATTTGACATCTTTATTTTTTAAATTACCACCATTATCTAAAATGATAGTACGAGGGACACTAAAGAAAAAAATGATTTGATTAAGGATTAATTTGGATATGGTCATACCAATGACATTAACAAGGGGCATAGCCAAGACCCATTTTGTAAAGTATTATGTGGCTGTGATTATAAAGAGGTGCCCATCTTGAGATTGAGGTAATTTGAATATGTGATCTAATCTCCACATGGAAAATGGATAGGGAGATTCAAATATTTTAAGATCAGCTAGATTTGAATGAATTAAATCATCATGAAGCTATCAAGAAGTACACTTTTTAGCAAGCATACTTTTCAATAGTGGGCCAAAACTATCCCATACATAGGCATTTACAGGTTGTAGCATGTTTACTACAATGGCCACTGCAAATTCCCCCATGTGCATGTTCAAGGAGAGGAATAAACTCATATTGCATAACACAATGGATCAAGGCACCTTTAATATTATGATAATAAAGGATGTTATATAAAAATACATACTTAAAAGCTTGTTTGTGAATCTATGTTGGGAGGATAAGTTTGGTGTTCTAGAAATTAAATGATGTGTTTGTATCGTGGGCTTTGTTGAATGGTGACAAAATCAATGTGGTAAATAAACTAATCATGTGGTTGAGGAAAATATGGATATTTTATTATTTGGATAATAAAATTTGGATCAATAAGAACTTGGTGCAGATGAAAAAGAGATGCTAAAAAAGTAAGGGAATCAACAATAGAATTTTTCTCTCAAGGGATATTCTTGATAGTGAAAAAAATGAAATATTTGGTGAGAGTAGTTGAAATTTGATGATAAGTAATGAGATTCCCATTTTTACATTGGTAATAACCATTAACTTGGTGGAAAATGAGCTAGGAATCACGTAAGGCATGCAAATATTGGATATCTAAATCAAGAATAGTTTTCATGCCTAAGATTAAAGCTTCACACTCTACCATATTTTTAGTGACATCAAATTTTAAGTGAAAATCTAAAGGAATGATTTTACGAAGAGGGCTAGTAAGGATACAATCTATACCAGCTCCTTGAAGGAATTTATCACCATCAAAGTGAGGGGTCCAAGTATCCTCATGTAAATTAACATTAATTTTAGGAATTTCTTCAATAATTACTTTTGGTGTAGTATTATTATATGGGATAGATAGTTCATCAAGATTACTTGCTTCAAGATTAGCAGTGAAGTTATGGAAGTAATATTTAAGAGATATGGCTTGGTTAAGACCTTCAATATAGATAATATTATCATCAAGAAGACTATCTTGAAGGTGATTGGTAGTGGGCACAAGAGTTATGGCAAGTTGATCAACTATGATTTGTCCTTTGGCATATTTTTGAGTAACAACTCAGAGATAAAATTCCATAAGGAGGACCATCACTTGCCAATCCTATATCCCGGAATAAATGCTTTGGAGAAGAAGTGATGAATGGGATATGAATGAATGATAACATAAATGGTCTGATAAAAACATATAGTGTCAAAGTTTTTTCAGCTATAAAATAGATGGCGAGGCAATCATGTTCAAATTTTTTGTAACATTTCTCATAAAGAATGAGGCCTCAACTAATATATTATATGACATACTCTCTTTTGGTATCATCTTATTGGGAAATCATTACCCCAACTGATATAGGTATGGAAGAAGAATATAAGATTGAAGGTCAATCATTTGAAGGAGGATGAAGTGTGGGTGGGTGAAGCAATGATTATTTAATATTATCAAATTCTTTCTAATAAGGGTCCATCTATTATAGAGCATTACCTTTCTTAAGAAGAAAATTGATGGAGTGGATATGATAAGCCATTTCAAGGATGAATTGTCTAATTACCCCAAGTTTATTTAGATAAGTGAAAATGTTTGGAATGGATCAAAGAATGGGAATGTTGATGATATAGTTAATATTGGTAGGGTCAACATTGATGCCATAGAGAGAGACTAATAAGACTAACATTTTTCTAGATGTGACATTAAAGACACATATGTAAGGATTTAGTCTAACTTTATATTTGAGTAGATGGTTGAAGATGATGGCAAGATCATAAAGATGAGTCTTGCAACTTTTAGACTTAACAATGAGGTTATCCACATATATTTATATAATTTTATGGAAAAGATCATGAAAGATATGAGTAATTACTTGTTGATAAATGGTTTTGATACTTTTGAGTTTGAAGGGTATTTTAACATAGCAATAGATGCCCTATTCCATGATGAAAGTTGTCTTATGTTAGTATTCGAGGGTAATGTGAATTTGGGTATAGCCTGAGGAACCATCCATAATAGAATATTTCATAACCAGTTGTGGAATTGACAATAGCATCTATTGAAGGTAAAGGGAAATTATCCTTAGGACAAGTGATATTAAGATTATGGAAATTAATGCAAATGCAAATGACCATAATGAACTTTTTTTGAATGGGAACTATGTTAGAAACCCATTCAAAATAATCCACTGGTTTGATAAATTTAGCATCAAGAAGTTTAATAATTTCTTTGTGACATAAGGTGGAAACTTCAAGTGGAAATTTTCATTGCTTTTGATGCACAAGTTTGACATCAAGAAAAGTGATGATATTGTGCACCATAATGCTAGGGTCATTATCAGGCATGTTCTTGTCGGACTAAGTGAATATCTCATAGTATTTATTGAAAAATATGCTAAAGTTATCATGTTTAGTAGGTGAGAGTTTGTGAGAAACTATAATTAGTTGAGGACATGATGGAATACTATATTTAATGTGAATAGTTTATTAAATAAGCATAACATTTCCATCTTAGAAGTGGTATGGTGCATTAGGTTAAAAAGAATTTAGATTAAATTTAGGGTTGATGCTAGTGATGAAGTTGTTGAAACAAGGGGCTTTGTTTTTGAAATTCCCAAGTTTGTGATCTTGCCAAGGAAGTTAAGGTTATCAAACACAAAGTAATTCAAGAAAAGTTTCATTACTAGGTAGAGTAAGAAAAGGACCATAATACTTAACATCTACTTCAATATAGATAATTTTATTACCATGTAAATAATATTTAGAATGTATCTAACCAACATCTATGGCCTTGGTATCTAGTGTAATCTCAGGAGTAGGAGTAGATTGATCAGAAGGGTTTGGTAAATTATTAGTTTTTTTGACAAGGGAAGAATATAATGTAATGATGGGATCTATAGGTGGTATAAAAGATGCAATAATTTGCATATTTTAATAAGGTATTATTTTTTCTACCACACAAGGATTATCAAGAAGTGGATAATTAATATGAGGCACATGACCTTCAGGATCGAATTCACGATCCATGGAAATGGTATGTGTTGACCATTTTGACCATAAGTAAAAACAAGTTAATACCTTATAATCCAAAACTTGATATAGGGGTCTAGTACAATGTCATATCATGTGTCCTAGTTAATTATATGTGATTTAATATCTTATTATCCTTGGTCATGGTCTATATTAGTCTTTGTGTCATTTGATGTCACTTAGGGATCATATTATGGGTCATAAATGAAGTGGTAAGGTTTTCAAGGTATAAATGTGTTAAAAAATTCCTTCCAACATCAAATTTATCATATTATTTTTTAGGTATGTTAGGACTAACTAAAAATTGCAGGTTCCTAACTGAAAACCAAGAAAGTAAGTGGAAAAAAGGAGTTTCAAAGGTTGTACAACCTATGAGAGAGAGTGGCACATGGGAGAAGATTATGGGATGGATCTTTAACTTCCTTAGTCTCATTTCTATGCTTTACATGCTTTCAAAGTGATAATAATTGTCTATAACCATTCTACTCCTTCATCATCCTTCTTGACATGTAGAACCAATCAACAAGTTTCTCCTTAGTATGACTAGTGGAATAATTTCCAAGTCAAATTATTTTTATGGGGTGATATTAAAATTAAATTTCATGTTTGGATTTCAATTAATAGTCACTTATACTTTATGAACCATCTTTAACAAGTTGACTATGTTTTTATGTTTGTTGTTTCCTAGACCCTTCATGTTTTTCTTTTGTTTGAGTAATTCTATACAACTCAGTCATTGATTTTGATTTTAGAAGATGTTTAATCTCTCATCTCATGTTTACCATTCTTTTTTTCATGTTTTTAAATGATTTCATGGATCAAATATCTCAAATTGTAGGAAAGTGTCACCATGTGAGGTTATAGTCAAGTTTCACTAATTGTAAAAGGTTTGGTTCTATTTAAAGGTTTCATGTGAACAAGATATGTTGTGATCCATGTTTTCATGTCATAAAAATCATATAAATTCCATTTTTGGTCTTACAACATCATGCATTGATCAAACACATAGTCATATCAAACTCATAATCAATTCCTTACAAGCTTCTAACTATAGACATGGTGTGTATGAGGATATTATGAAGAGTATTATTTTTTTAACACCTAATTAGAGAATGAAAAAATAAATTAAACATCTCAAATTCCATGTAAAGGATTGTGATAGTTAATTCAGTCATCTACATAGTCATACACCATGGAGATGCACCTTCAGGTGCCTAAAGCAAGGCAAAAAGTTAAAGTAGAGTGTGGAAACTTGTATCAAACTCTGAAATGTTATAATATTTCATTTGAATAATTTTAGGTAACATAAAATTGGTTATGAGTTCATGTTCCATGAACACATTGATCATTTCAATTTCACTACCCTACAACTTGAGATGTCCACTAGCATGCGGCTTATACAGATAAATGAGGTTTTGGCATAGAGGAGTTTGACATGCCTTAGAACCTCCTTGAGTTTTTTGGATGTTGTAAAGGATATTAAAAAAAAAAAAAAAATTCATTAAATGGTAGGTAGGTTCAAGTAAACATGCCCAAGACTAAAGGACTATGTTTAGGGATAAGTTCCCTCAAACACCAAAATAAAGGCCTACCCCATTTTGATGATATCATATAGCAATGTTTCATAATGCCTAGATGAGTCTAAATGAAACCATGTTGTATACTCCACATGTGGGTATTAATTTTAAAAATGATGGTGTGTGATTAGAGGGGCATAGTGTTCGAAGGCTCCCAAATCATGAAATTGTTCACTATGTTCATTTAGTACAAGATCTAAGCCTTAAAGTGACCTTTATACCCAAGTTACAATATGGAGGAATTTATTCATGTTAAGTGGTTTGAAGAAATTTATTGTCAAATAAATTATTCTAAGGTCATAAATAATGTTTTAATTTATATTTTCGACCATACCAACACCTACAAGTGTTCTTTCCCTGAGATGATTGACCTACAGTTGACTGTGGACCTCTATAATCCCATGATGTGAGATTAATCATGTAAACCTAGAAAATTAAAATTTTAAAATTTCACAAATTATTTAAAAACTTCCAAAGTGACCCAAAGACCATGTATAAATGATTCCAATGAATATTCTCACCTACAAGACCGCTGCATAGTCACTTGTAGCTGACTATAGTAGGCAGTAAGCAAAAGTGTGGTGTCATGAGTGTTGGTATTGCATGAGCATGATTTATATAGGTAAAAATAGATGAAAAAAAACCTTTTGAACCATAATAATGTCCTTAATTAATGTATTCAATGTTAAATATGCATATGTACCTATATGTGCCTTTTCAAGCAAGAAACACAGTCAACCTATCAGTCAGGCCTAATGGAGAAAAAATATGGATTGAGGGTGTAAGTATGGGTGATAAAAAATTTATGATCATGGTAAAAACCTTAAATTTGATAATTATCATCCAAGGACACTCTCATATCAATGAATACAGTACATGGAGAGATCCCACAATGTAACGTATAGTCCACATTTAAACCCTACAGACAATGAGCTTCCTAATGAGTTTGTCTTAGGTTTTGAGGCATTTAAAGGGTCTAATGATATGACAAAGAGATAATATTATGAATAGAACATATCCATCACTTATATCATCCTCTAACATATCCACATTGTCTAATAAAATAGGGTAAATGACCTTTGTTTTGTCTTAGACTGAGGGTACTCCTTATATATGAAAACCTATTGGTTTTGAAGGAAAATGACGAGAAGGAAAGTTTTAAGTTGATGCACCTTTGTAGTAAGATGTAATGGGATAATATAGATATGTAAAAACATGAGTAACCATACATATATTCCTAAAACATAAAAATGTGGTTTAAACTTGTAAAGATATAGGCAAACCTACTTTGTCTTATCTAGGTCTAAAGCCCTAAGAGGGGTATGATTCCATTTCTACTATTATATGAACATTTTAATGAGTTGGGATACCTGATTAAGGATATATAAGATGTTTTAAAGATATTTAAATGAAAAGGATATCATAGGGAAGCCACTTTTTGGCTCATGGCCACTATAGCCTATGTAGAATGAGGAACAAACCCTGAGAGGTTGACTTAGGATGCTCATACCTACTTGGAGGTTGTGCATGGGGATATGAGGAGTTGGGGCATGATGAATAAGGTATTGAGAAATTATTTTATGTAATTTTTATAAAAATCCAATGTCATACCTTTATGAACATAGGCTAAGGGTGAAAATGGCTTAAAAACCTCATCAAGCCCTTGCCAAAGACCCAATTGGGAAGATAAAGAAAGAGATGAATCCAGATGGTATATAATTATTTGTAAAATGGTTGGAGGTTATAGAGGAATCTCTAAGGATCACCCCCATCACTTTTAATTCTTCCCTACTTGTACAGATAGGGAGGAAATTCGATTTCTTTGACTATTTTTCATGTTTTACAGGTTCTAGGGAGAGTCAAAGGATGCAATCAATATTGGAAGAAATATTAGGAAATAAGATAACCCCTCATGTCCATTTATTGTATAATAAAATATATTAAGTAATTTTTCAAGGGAATTTAATTTATCCAGTCAAAACTACTATAGTGAACAAGTAAGTGAGAGAGTACAAAATTCAAGTGGGAGGCATTTTAAGGACTACCTAAGGAATATAAGACTAGGATAGGTCTTTCAAAGTGTAATTCACTCCTATTTATGAATTGTAATGGAGAAATGAAGGAAACTTTGGTACCACATGTGAAAGGTAAGTAAAAGAGGAGTTATTTGGATTGTAGGTAGTGATAACTCATATACAAAATAATCTTGATGATTAGGAATGTAACCAATACATAGTGGAGTATGTCTACAACCCCTACCCCTCATTGAAATCATCACATATATCCCTAGTCAGTTTTGGGATGTTCCAAATGGGGCCAAATGATGAAGGTAATTTTTTGTTCAAGTAAAAGGAGTCTTATGCCATATTTCATGAGTTTTATGACGTAGAGGGACATTTGTCCTATGAGACCTTTCATGGTCTATGTCCTAATTAATTATCATACATGTGTAAATATTATTAGATTGATAAGTGTTCTTATGACTCTTAGACTTCTATCTTCTCACTTCTCTCTGAAGTTCTATAAGTAGAAGCCATTTTGGTTATTGTATGCTACTACCACACCATGTATGGTGAATCCTTACTGGAATGACATTGTATTTTGACTTTGAAAAATTAATACAAGTATGGTTTTGAGTTTATAAATAATTTCCTATGTGTTCAAAGTGATGTATGGTGATGCAAAGTTATAATCTTTTATCCTTTCTTCCCATTATCCTCTCATGTTTATCCAAGAGTTCCTATTCTAACAAGTCATATAGAGTGTATTCAAGTGTATTAGGCTCCTTTAAATTTTAAAAATGTTATTTTAGTTTGAAATCTTCCCTTTGGTTCATTTACCTTATGTTGTTTCATGTATATCACCTCTATATTGAAACGTTGATGTTAAAACCTTCTATGACTTAGAAGTTAGTTTGTATGCCTTATTTCATTGTGATAGAAGTATAATGGTGTTATGGAAATCATATTGGTGTATCACCCCCTTAGAGTAGTTTCATTTCATGAAAATTTCTAACTCTTTTCTCTACAAGAAATTAGTTAGTAGGTGATAAGCATTTCGAGATACATTCAAGGAGCCAACCTTTAAACCTAGAGGTCTACTTCTACCTATAGGTAAACCCACATACCTATAAGTATTACCATTTTTCTTAAATATAGAATAGGTTTTAACACCCTCTTCTAGGGTGAAATTTTTGGTAACAATAGTTATAAAACGTTTGATGGGACCCATTATCTTCAAGATAACTTGTGAAGGTGAATACTAGTCTTGACGACATCAGCTATAAGTTGGTGTGTTACTCAGCATTTGGTGACTCCATTTAAGGTATCATATAGTTCAATTCAATTATTTTGTCATATAATTTCCCTCATTATTTATGGTTTTTACTAGGTCATCATCTAAGAGAGTGTTTAATCCTATCAATCCACTTATTTAGCCTGAACTTCCTCTTAAATTTCAATACCCTCATCCTAATCTACCTTTTGAAGAGAAAGAGGATTTTACTATCCAAGGAAGTTAAAAGGTTTAATAAATTGAAGACCTTGAAGAAAACATGGATAAGACATATTCTTTCCCTACCTTTAATACTGAGAATCCAATTCATATTCAAGCATATGATGTTATTCCCCCTAATGCCATAAAGAGTGTGCCTACATTAAATGGTGAGGGTCATCTTAAACCTAGTGAACACATTAGGGATATCTCAAATTTTTGTAGTTTCCACAATGTCACTCAAGATAATATTGCCATTAAACTCCTTGCCATGTCCCTTAGATAGAAAGATCTTGATTGGTATAGGATGTTTCTTGATGGATGCATCACTTCATGGGATGACTTTGGGGTGTTATTGACTTCAAGGTTTGAAGATGAAAGTGACCATACCTCTCTCATAAATCATCTCAATTTGATCAAAAGAGGCCCCAAGGAAACAAGGCATGACTTCAATGAGAGGTTTAAAAAGACTTGTTATAGCTTACCTCCTCCCATGAGACCACTTGCTATCTTTGTGTGCTCTACATATTTGAGAGTCATTGGTACTGATATTTCCATCATGCTTCAATCCATAGGTGGTTCCACTCTTCTTGAAGTATATGAAATTGCAATCAAAGTTAAAAATGGTCTCACTCAATCTGGAAGGTTACATCCTAAGGTGTTTATGCCTCTACTACCTAACACTTATGCTAATACTCCAAATGTGTCCCAAATTTCTAATGCCAATACAAAGCCTAATACTATTCCTAAGAAGATATACAATGTCATGGATAAGGACACATATATTCAATGGTTACAAGCTAAGGTTTGGAAACAAGGTGATCATAAAAATCCTTATCCTTTTTAGAAACAATATGGCCAATATTTTGGGAGAGGAAGAGGTCAAGGGAAACCTAACTGGCCTACCAATGTGTACAATCCCAATTCTACTACCAATGCAAGAGAGATGGTATTGGTGCATAGTAACTTGGTGCAAGGAGAATATTGGAAACAAGTCCAATTCATGGATGTTAATGAGATAGGAGATAAATATCCAGTTGATCAAGGAGGACTCACTCTTCTCTTATCAACTGAAGATGAGGTTATGATGCAAAAAAATGAGGATTGGTAGCCCCATGGAGAAAGCTTCACCAGCTTCTTGGTAGAAGACACTTTTATTCTAAATCAAGGATCCTCTATTGTAGACAATACTATATCTAAGAGGAAGGCTTTATGAGGTGACAATATCATGCATACAAGTTCATCGAATCTTCCTCTAAGGTAGAAAAGTATGTCTGCAATCATGTTAGTCCCAAACACACCTACACCTCCTCCAAATCACAACATGGGAAGGTCTACTAAAAGTGTCTCAATCCCTCAAGTTCTCATAAATCCTTTGCATCTAAATAATTAAGATAAAGTGAGTAATACTAATCTAAACATAGTGGATTATTTCAAAAGTGCCAAAGCATCTATCTCTTTATGGGATGCCCTTCATATGCCTGGCCAAAAAGAGATATTAAAAAAGTAGTTGTCCACTATCCTTACTAGTCATCCACCTTCAAGTCAAATTCATGGTCATGTTTCTCTTATAAATTCCCCTAAAACCATTGTGTAACCATATACTAAAGCTAAGAATCCTCCACCATTCTACCTTACTCTCATAGTGGGTGACAAATTGGTACACAATTGCATAGTTGATAGTGAAGCTTCTACTTCAATCATGCCCAAAGTTGTAGCTGATAAGTTGGGCCTAAAATATGATCCTCATAGCAAAGGAGTGATCCAATTAGATGGTAAACCTAACAAGACAATAGGGCTGATCAATAACTTGAAGGTTTTCTTTCACGATTATCTTAGTTTTCCTATCCTACAAGACAGTTATTGTTGACCTTCCTGCTCACTTTACAATCTATCTTTCCAAAGACTTTATAGCCAAAATAGGGGCCTACCGCTCCACTGATTGGTCCCTATTGGCCTTTAATACAAGGTATGTAACCAAGGTTACCATAAGAACTCAACCTCTTGAAAGGTTTCATAATGATCCCTACATTGAAACAAGCTCTAACTTGAATTGTGTGATCAATGAGAAAGAAGAAGTTAATTTGGATGATGGTGACTTAAAACTTGAGGGCATTTCTATCTTGTTCCTTTATGAATATGGTTCTAGCACTTATGATCATGATCCCTATTCATATTTTGAACAAACTAACCTTGGCACTTTTATCGTGTATGAAGATCCATTTAAAGGAGCTGAGGTAAGTGTCAAACATTCCTTCTCACAAGATGTTGAAGGTAACTACATGATTCATGAGTATGATGATGATAGATTGAGGAATATAATTGAGCACCATAGTGGGAATAATGATGTCTTTATCCCTGTTATTGATGAATATGCTTTTGATGATGACACTCATGAAGAATAAGAGGATGAATTATGGCAAAGATACAATGCCATATGTCAAGAATTTGATTAGCTAATTAATGTTACTTCCCCTCTTAAAATTTATATACCTAATGTGTTTGAAAATTATTCTAACAAACATGATGTGAAGTGTTTCAAAATGTATGGAAAAGAGAGTCATGTTGTGAATGAATATGAACTATGGTAAAGGTTCAATGCCATATGCAATGAATTTGATAAATTTGGTAAGACTCTTTTTCTCCAAGAGATTCACCATATAATGTCAATATTGCTAATGAAAATAACAAGAATGTTGTTGAGTATTCCATCAAGCACAAATATAAAGGTCATTCTACTGATCAAGAGCCTACAATCATGAAGGGGTTTGATGAATCTATCACTCAAGAAGTTGAGAACATGGAGAATGAGGTCAAAGTAATTTTGGATGTGCCTAAGGAGTAGTCAAGAGCCCCATCTAATGTTGAAATACATTAAGAGGCATTGGGATGTAAAGGAGAAGAACTTGGTACTCCCAAAAATCAATCACATTATATCCAAGAAGGTGGAGAGGTTGAGGTAGCTATCATATCTTCTAATTTGCACTTTGAAGAGAATCTAATGGATACGACAAATATTAATCAACTTGAAGCCAAAATAAAAGTCTTTGAAGAGTAGAAAAGAACACTCATGAAGGCCCTAAATAGTCCACTTGCAATCCCAAGAAGACACAAAGGTGATATGCTTCTTAATCAGACACATATACGAATATATAATGATGATGAGCATGCTTTTCATGATAAACTTCCTTCATGGAGTGACACAGATGCAAGGGGGAATATTTTTTACCCTGGTTGAGGTATGATCAGATGTTTAACTTCATGAGTGAGGGTTTTTTAATAGTATAATATGTGTGTGTGTCTTTATTTTCAATTGTGTCATGTTCCATAAGTGTTCTAGTTGAACACATGTGTGTTTATATGAGTGTGCCTTATTTTGTGTAGTATTTATTATTAGTTTTCTATTGTTTAGTGTGGTGTCAAAGGGAAATTATGTGTCAAACTTGTAAATGTGACTCCATCTCCCAATGGATAGGATTAAGCAACTAATCTTGGCATAGCAAGCATACCACCCTTGGAAAATTATGAAGAATGTTGACCATTTTGACCACAAGTCAAAATGGGTTAACCCCCTATATTCCAAAACTTGGTATAGCAGTCTAGTGAAATGGCATAGGATGTTTCATAGTTAATTAGATGTGATTTAATGTCTTATTAGCCTTAGTCATGGTCTAGATTAGTTTGTGTCATTTGATGTCACTTAAGGGTTATTTTATGGGTCATAAATGAAGTGGTACAGTTTTCAAGGTGTCCATGTGTTCCAAACTTCCTTATAGCATGAAATGTGTTAGATTACTTGTCAAGAATGTTAGGACTAACTAAAACTTGCAGGTTCCTAACTGAAAACCAAGAAAGTAAGTGGAAAAGAAGGGGTTTCAAAGGTTATATGGCCTATGAGAGAGAGTGGCACATGGGATAATATTTTGGTATGGATCTTCAAATTACTTAAACTCATTTCCACACTTGACATGCTTTGTAAGTTCTAAAAATGGTCTAAAACCATTATGTTCCTTCATGGCCCTTCTAGATATGCAAAACCAATCAGTAGGTTTCTCCTTAGTATGGATAGTGGAAGAAGTTCTAAGTCAAATGATTTTGGGGGGTGAAATTACACTCAGTCAAATTTAATTTCATGTTTTTAGTTTAAGGAATGGTGGATTATACTTTATTAACCATCTTTAACAATTTTACTATGTTTTTATGTTTGTTGTTTCCCACACCCTACATATTTTGCTCTTGTTTGAGCAATTTCATACAACTCAGTTGTTGATTTTTATTTTAAATGATTTTAAATATCTCCTCTCATGTTTCCCATGATATGTTTCATGTTTTGAATTTATTTCATGGATAAAATAGCTCAAATTATAGGAATGTGACACCGTGTGAGGTTACAGTCAAGTTTCACTACTTGCAGAAGGTTTGGTTTTCTACAAAGGTTTCATATGAATGCAATATGTTGTGATCCATGTTTTCATGTCATAACAATATTCTACATTCCATTTTTGGTCTTACATTGTCATGCATTGATAAAACACATAGTCATATCAAACTCACGGTCAATTCTTTGCAAGCTTCTAACTATAGCCATGGTGTGTGAAGATCTGAGCATGATTATGAGGATATTATGAAGAGTATAATGTTTTTTAACACCTCATTGGATCATGAAAAAACAAACTAGACCTCTTTAATGCCATGTAAAGGATTGTGATATTCAATTCTATCATCGACACAATCATACACCATGGAGATGCACCTACAAGTGCCTACAAGAAGGTTAAACATTAAAATGGAGTGTGTAAACTTATCTCAAGCTCTTAAATTTTATAATATTTCATTTTAATACTTTGAGGGAACATCAAATTGGTTATGAGGTCATGTTCCATGAACACATTGATCATTTCAACTTCACTACCCTACAACCTGAGATGTCCACCTACAAGTGGATTATGTAGAGAAATCAGGGTTGGCATGGAGGAGTTTGGCATGCCTTGGAACCTCCTATAGGTTTTTGGATTTTTTAAAATGGGCAGGTATGTTCAAGGAAATGTTATCAATACTAAGGGACTATGTTTAGGGATAAGTTCCCTAAAACACCAAAATAGAGGCCTAACCCATTTTGATGATATGATATAGAAATGTTTCATAAATCCTAGATGATTATAAATGCAATCATGTTTTAGCCTCCACATATGGGTATTACTTTTCAAAAAAAAGGAGAGTGTGTGATAAGAGGGGAATAGTGTTTAAAGGCTCCTAAATCATGAAATTTTTCATTGTGTTCATTCAGTATTATCTATAGGATTTGAGCCTCAAAGTGACCTCTATTCCCAAGTTTCAATATGGATGAATGTATTCATGGTAAGTGCTTATAAAAAATTTATTGGAATATCAATTCTTCTAAGGTCATCAAGAATGTTTGAATTTCAGGTTTTGGACCCTACCAACACCTACAGGTGTTTTTTGCCTAAGATAACTAACCTACAATTGACTATGGATCCCTATAATCCCATGGTGTGAGCTTAATAATGGAAACATACAACATGGACATTTTAAAAGTTCAAAAATTCATTCAAAACTTCCCCTGACATAGTCAATTGTAGTTGATTGTAGTAGATAGTGAGCAAAAGTGTAGTGTCATGAGTGTTGGTATTGCATGAGCATGATGTAGATAGGTCAAAATAAATGAAAAAAAACTTGGGAACCTTAATAAGGTCTTGGGGAAATGTATTCAAGTTTCAACTATGAAGATGTACCTATAAGTGCCTTTCCAAGCAACAAATGCAGTCAGCTTATCAGTCAAGCTTAGTAGAGCAAGAATATGGATTCAAGGTGCAAGAATGGGTGATAGGAATTTTTTTAGCATGTTAAACACGTTTAGTGTGATAATTATCATCCAATAACACTATTATATAATTGAATACATGATATGGAGAGTTCCCACAATGCAACCCACCATCCACATTTGAGACCCTATAGACAGTGAGCTTCCTAATGAGTTTGTCTTAGGTTTTGAGGCATTTAGAGGGTCTAATGATATGACCAAGAGATAAAAATTTGTAAATAACATATACATCAATTTTATAATCCACTAACATATCTACATTTTTTGATAAAATAGGGTAAGTTCCCTTTGTTTTAACTCAAACAGAGGGCACTCCTTTTGTATGCAAACCTATAAGTTTTGAAGGAAAATGATAAGAACACAAGTTTGAAGTTTATGAAACCTTGTAAGAATATTTCATGGGATAATATAGACATGTAAAAAAATTAGTAACCATAAAAATATTTTTAAAACACAAACAAGTGGTTCAAACTTGCAAAGATGCAGGCAGACCTATTTGGTCTTGTCTAGGTCTAAATCCCTAAGAGGGTTATGATTCCATTTATAGTGTTAGATGAACATTACAATGAGTTGGGATACCTAATTGGGGATATATAAGATGTTTTTAAGCTGTTGGAATGAAAAGGAGATCATAGGAGAGCCATATTTTTTCTCAAGACCAACATAGCCTATGTAGAATGAAGAATAAAGCCTGAGAGACCAACTTAGGATGCTCATACCTACTTAGAGGTTATGCACAGGGATAAGAGGAGTTAGGGGATGATGAAGAAGGTCTTGAGCAGTGATTTTGTGTAATTTTTTTGCAAATACAATGTTATACCTTTATGAATAAAGGCTAATGGTTAAAATATCCTAAAACCCTCACAAACCCTTGCCAAAGACCTGATTAGGAATATGAAGCAAGAGATGCATCCATATGGCATAGAATGACTTGGAAAATGGTTGGAGGTTGTATAATACTCTCCAAGACTCCTCCCCATAAACTTGAGTGCTTCCCTAATTGTACGTACATGGAGGAGATTGGATTTTTTTTTTTTTTTTTTTTTTTAGTGTTTTATAGGATTTAGGGAGAGTCAAAGGATGCAATAAATAGTGGGAGAAATATTGGGACTTGAGCTAACCCCTCATATGAATTTCTTACAAAAATATTTCCTATGTGATTTTTTAAGTGCCTTCACTTCAACTAGTCAAAATTGCCATAGTGGATAACCAAGTGAGAGAGTAAAAACTTCAAGTGGGAGGCCTTTTAAGGACTACATAAGGAATATAAGGCTAGGAAAGGTCTTTTCAAGTGTCATTCACTCCTCTATATGGATTGTAATGGAAAACTAAAGGAAAATTTGATGCCAAGTGTGTAAGGTAAGTGAAAGAGGAGTTATTTGGACTATAGGTAGTGATAACTCATATGTAAAAGAATAATGATGATTAATAATACAACCAATGCATGGTAGAGCATGTCTACAAGCCCTCCCCCTTAGTGCAAGAATAACATATATCCTTAATAAGTTGTGGGATGTTCCAAAAAGATCAAATGATGAAGGTAGTTTTTTTAGCAAGAAAAAGGAGTCATATGCCACATTTCATGAGTTTCATGACTTAGAGGGACATTTTTCCTATGATAAATTTCATGGTATATCTCCTAATCCATTATTCTTCATGTGTAAATCCTCTCAATTGGACAAGTGTTCTTATGACTCTTGTAATTCTCTCTTCTCACTTCTCTGTCAAGTTCTATAAGTAGAAGCCATTTTGGAAATTGTAATCTAATACCACACCATGTATGGGGAAGACCTACTAGAATGACAATATATTTTGACTTTGAAAAATTATTTCAAGTTTGGTTTTGAGTTCATGAACAATTTTCTAAGTGTGCAAAGTTATGTATAGTGATGTAAAGTGAAAATCTTCTATCCTTTCTTCCCCTTATCCTCTCATATTTATGTAAGAATTCCTATTCTAATAGGTCATATAGAGTGTATTCAAGTAAATTAGGATCATTTAAAGTATATAAATATTATTGGAGTGTGTAATCTAGCATCTGATTCATTTACCTTATGTTTCTTCATGAATATCACCTCTATATTGAAACATTGATGTTAAGACCTTATAAGACTTAGAAGCTAGTTTATATGCCTTGTGTCATTGTGATAAGAGTATTATGGTCTTGTGTACATAATATTGGTGTATCACCCACTTAGATTAGTTTCATTTCATGTAAATTTTTAACTCTTTTACCCATAATCAATTAGTTAGTAGGTGATAAGCATTTCAAGATACATTGAGGGAGCTAGCCCTTAAACCTAGAGGTTTACTTCTACCTATAGGTAAACCCACATACCTCTAAGTATTCCCATGTTTCCAAAATATGGAAGAATATTGAACACCCTTTCTTAGGTTCCAAGATATGTTGATAATAGTATGGATATCCTAGTTGAAAGAATGTATTTGAGATAAGGTTGAACATCAGAGTCTCAATATTGAGCTTAGGCCATGATGTAGTTATCATCATAGGTTAGAGAAATGGTACATGATTGAGATTTAGGGGGATTTTATGGAGGTGAAATTATAATGTTACTAAAATAATGTGAAGACATGATCAAAGGGTCATAGAATAATTTGGCCACTCCATAATCATTGCAAGTGAAGGCATCTTCTAGTAAAGAAAGTTCTTGAGCATTGCATGGAGGGGGGAAATTAGTGATATAATCTATGATAGGAATGGTATGGTCATGAGGTAATAAATAAGGAAGAAGACACTTTGATATATAGGGAGGTATCTTGGTAGTGTTACAAGTATGTTTCAAGTTATTAGGTTCATCATCATCTGAATTAACAAAAATGACTTGTAATTTTGGATTGATGTTGATGAACTCAGGTAAGGGGCACTATTGATGGGAGGATTGATAGGGATGTGATATTGATATTTTGGATTATGAATTTGAATATTTCAAGGTTTGGGATCAGCCTCATGCTTATACCATTTTCCATTATGTAAAAAATTGGTGCATTGGCTATTGGAAGAAGCGATGGTCCTCATTCTATGAGTCCAAGGGTGATTGAGAAATATGTTGTAAGATAAGGGAAAATCAAGGACCATAATTTTATTTAAAATGGTATTAGGTCTGATTGTTAAGGGAATACAAATATAACCAAGTGGATTTTAATTAGTTTTATCAAATCCATGATAGGTAAGGTGGGTTTGATAAAGATGATCCTTATTATAACTAAGTTATTGGATAAGCCACAAAGATGTCACATTAATACCAAAGCCTTCATCAAATAAAAATTTATGGATAAGGGTAGTATTAATGGGTATTTTAATGAATAGTGGTGGATCATTAGTGCAAAAAATGATCTCATCATTAATCATGTCCTTTTCAATAAATTCAATAGATGGTTTGGAAAAAGGACAAATAGTTTCAATGGTATACATATTGGTAAGTTGAGGCTCAATGGAGGGTGGTTATTCATCTAGATAATACGGATCCTCAATTTCTTATAATTATTACATGAGGAACTTATGATGATAAGGGGAAGTACAAACTAACTCCATAAGTGGAATCTTGTAAGGCATGGAGTTAATTTCTTCCAAAAAGTTCCAATGGGATTTAGAAGAAGAACTAGTATGAGTTTTAGAAAGTAGGGTAGATTTTAAAGAAATAGAAGTTATTGGGGGTTTAAAATGAAGAGGTGGTTCTTCATGGGATTTTGAAGATAAATGAGTGGTTTTAGTATCTTTGAGAAGTTTTTATTCTAAAGATGGTTTATTAGGTTTTGTAACAGGATCTTTATGAGCTTTTTTATAATGATAATTAACCTTAGTGATGTTAACATATTGAGAATTATTATAATATTGGTCATAGTTAGCATCAATATCACAAACATCCTTGGTATTTTATTTATTATTATCTATGGAAAAATATTTTTGGGTATTAGAAGAAGAAGATTTGGAAGCTTGTCATTTTTGAGAAGCAGTATTATACTCTTGGTGATGAAGGTCGATCATGGCTTCAAAATTAAAAGATTCACCAAGCATGTAGGAGACAACAAATTTAGTAATCCCTCTAAAAAATTCATGAGAATGACCAATGTCAATGTGGAACCAACAAAATTGATTATGGTTATACCATTTAGGAGGATTATTAGGATAAGTAAATAGTTTAGAGGGAAATAAGGATTGTTTCATTTGTTGCATAGTGAGTGGTATGTGAGAAGATGAGGGAGTGTTGGCTTTGGCAATTCCTGGTTTCATTTGTGGAGTATTTCTAGTGATGGCATTGGTATAAGTTTGAGAATATCCTTTAAGGAATTTAGGATTAGGTTTGAATTACTTCATGAGAAAGTCTTGACATTTAGCTTGGTCAATAGCTTCATTAAGTGTTTGAGGAGAAAACATTTAAACCTTATATTAAAGAGGAGTTGAATCAGTTATAAAGAGTTTAAACATATTCTCATTGGTCATGTTATGGTCAGCTTTATGGTCTAGATATTTACATCATTAAATAAAATTATAAGTTGATTCATTGGGAGATTGTTTAGCATTGATGAAATGGCTAAGACAATTTTTGGGAAGATCTTTATGTTGAAACTCATCAACCAAAAGATTGAATAAATCTTCAAGTTTACAAATGTAATGTTGGATAATTTGGTTATAGCATTCCAATACATCACCAATGAAGGTTTCAACTAGAAGTTTAGTTGTGGAAAAAGTATTAATTTAGATCCACTCTTTATAAAGATTACTAAAGACTTTGAGAAATGATGCAAGGTCTTTAGCCCCATCATACTTGATAGTTGGAGATGTATTTACAATATCAATAGATAAAATAAAAGGTGATAAAGGCTCATTTTGGATGTTTTGAAGCATTTTTTAATTCATAATGGGTTGGGGAATAACATTTCCTGAGGCATCTTGAAGAGGTGTAAGAATAAAATTTGGATTGGCTTAGGGATTGATAGTCAGAGGTTGATTATCCATATTGATCAAATGACATTGTAATTGCATCATTTGAGAGGTGTTATAAGTTTGCATTATGTTCATTTGTTGTATGACTTATGCAATAAGTTGAGTCATATCAATTGGTGGGTTGGTGTTTGTAGAACTTTTTGAATTGGTATTAGGGGGAGAGTATTGGAAGGTGGATTATTAGTGGGATTATTTGATAGACTTGTGTACATTACTCCCACATTATGTTAGAAGTATTGAAGATGAGAATTGTCCTAATAGGTAAAAAATTTTATTATATCCACCTATTTCATCTTAAGGTGTGATTTGAACAATGTTACAATCTATAGATGAAGAAGGGGAAGAGGTGCTCCAAGAGTGAAAGTTCTCTTGGGAGGAAAAGAGGGGGAGAAATGAATATCCCATGTAGTGTCTAAATAGATTTAGGTTGTCCAAAAATATTCTAATAGGGGACTTCATGATGATTTGAAAAAAATGAATAGAATGCTAAGGAAGGAGAAATAGAGAACTAATTTAGATAGACAAGACATCAATAAGAGTACAGAGTCAACTAGGTTGACCTAATACTACAAATTGGGAAATATAACAACCTGATAAGGGTACAGGGTCAACCAATTTGACCTATTAATGTAATCTAACTAGTAAAATAGATATAGAGTCGACTAGGTTGACTTAGTACTATAAGCAGGAAGCAAAGTAGTCTGTAAGATATTTTGTCAAACATAATGATAGTGTATTAAAAATAGGGAAATATTTTGAAATGTATTTTGAAGACAATAATAAAATAAAGCACACAAGTAATTGGGTCAATAATAATGATCCAATTGAGGCACACAACACAAAACCTTGCACCAACGTATGCCAATGCAAGTTTTTACAATATAACATAAAATGATTAGAGAAAAAATAGTCAATTTAAAAATAAATGCTAACTAAATAGTCATATTGAATGTTGTCATTACAAAGTGGTATTTTAAGTGTGATAGGGAAGTTGGATGAAAGTAGGGAACTATAAAGCAATCTATGGATAGTTTTAGCATGTTTAGGTTGAAATGCATATGTGTTGGCAATGGTACTAGCTTGGTATTAGGGCCTACCTACTCACTTCACAGTCTCATATGGATAAGGGTGGCAAGTGCTTTGACAATATATACCATTAACCACATGTTTATAATTGGCCAAAAAACCAAGTCGGCTTCCTCCCTTGGTGATAAAATCTAATTAGTTAGGCCTTGGGTAGACAAATATTTAGACGTATTTTGAAATTATGTGATTTGGTAGTGTGTGCAAGAAAGAGAAAAATAGTGAAATTAGATATTATATTGAAAAACCACCTAATTAGAATATGTGAGCTATTTTAAGCATGCAAAAAATCAAAGTGAAAATGTGAAGTAATTACTAGCATATGGTTGTTAATTCCCAATTTGAAACATAATACAGAATTGATGCAGATGATAGTGTATGCAAGCATTACAGAATAGAGTCAATAACATCACTATTGTACTACATAAATAAGGGTCTTTAAGAACTAAGTCAACCTAGTCTTTCAAATAGAAGACAAAATATAGAATTAGGTCAACCATGTCAACCTAGTTTGTTGTGTGATTACAATTTTGAACACTAAAAAATTTACAAAATAGAACTATAAGGAAGAACTAAATTGAAAGAGAGAGAAACAAAGGAACCTAGGTGGTTTGGAAGGTGCAGAGAATTCTGAATTTTTTTTGAAGTGCCTTGAATGCTGCTTGAAAATTATACTAATTATGTCAACTGGGTCAACCTAATTCTACAATCCCCTATTTATTGAAACCTATAAAGATGACTATACTAGCTTGGTTAGCCTAGTTTATTATTTGGAAGCTATCTAGAATACTAAGTCAACCTATTCAACCTAGTTTGATGTTATGGAGCTGAATAAGAGTACTGTGTCAAATTGTTCATTCTAGTAACCTATATCTAATGAAGACTTTCATATAAAGAATAAAGTTGTTTTGATGTAGCTATGTGTTAAACCTGCACATAGAAGTTAGAAACTATACAGGCCTTTTTAACCTAGTATCGCAAATATAGAAAAATGATAAATAAAATGATAAAAATAAAAAATGTGAAATAAAACCTACAAGGGTTAGATTCATGTCAGGTTCATCAGAATGTATGAAATCAAAATTGCATCAAATCCATAAATCAATCCTAGCTCAAATAAGATGGATCCTACTTACACTTCTGATGGGGATATATTAGATAATCAGGAACATGACCAATATGGATATATTAGACCTAATTAGGGGATATATTATTATAATAATATCACTAGGGAGGGTTCCAAATCATCTCATCAAGAAAAACCATGTAATAAACCTAATTACATCCTATGTTTGAATATTCACTATACTAATAAAAAGTAAAGAAAAGAAATCTAATCTAGTGCTCACCAAAGCTTATGGCATAAAGTGGGGGTTAATAAACAAATGAAAGTAAACATGCATCAGCTAATCCTAATAAGCTATATATAGGTAAGACCCTAATATAATGGAAAATAAGAGTAATAGTATTCAAAACCCATTACTTATGCTAATTATATCTACTAAAGAGAGGAGCAAAGTTAGAGATACTTACCTAGAAGATGAACCTATTGAGACTCAATCTTTCCCTTAGCCAAAGGTTCTTTGCAAGAGGTTATTATGTTTTGTAAGGATCACTAATAAAGGATAAAGAATACAAGACTTCTCCACAAGACTAGATTCTTCTCAAAGTAGAAACCCTAAGATAAGACTCCTCAAGTAGAAGGGTGGAAGAGAAAATTGTAAAGAAGTGCAAATGAATAATAACTCTTGGTGTCTCTAATAATGATGAAATGGATGTGTATATATAGGTATATTTTACCCTAAACCTTTCCAAATGTATCAAATGATAGGGTCAACGTAGTCGACCTAGTATTTTTATTGACAAAAACTCACTAGGTCATGGGCTAGGTCCACCAAGAGCCTACCTAGACCCTAAATGAGTTTAACCAATAAGATTAAAAGGTTGACCCAGTTGACCTAGTCATGTAAACTATCAAAATGGGTATTAGGTTAGGAAAAGGGGTACTGAATGTGGTAAAAGATTGGATGAATGTGGAAAAGATGTGTAATAGTTTAGGGGAATGTTTTTAGGAGTTGGTTGGATTGGTAATAAGTGGAAATAAGGGACAATAATCCTATGAAGTAATAAATGTCTTCCCACCCCTTTCCGAGTACATCCCTTAGGGTGTGCACTTAGAGAGATTGAGACACAATGGGTTCCTATAAGATAGAAAGCATTAGTAATTGATAAAGTTTGAAAATATTATGTGTATATAAAAGGTCCTAGAAGAATGAGTCTATAAAATTTATTTATGTTAGACCTATGATGGTGATTAAATTTTATGTTTGCCACAAGATTATCAATAATGTGACCAACAACATTATCAAAATTATTTTGGGTGTTATGATAAACTATGTGGTTGGTGTAGGGATATTGACCTTTGATTAAGATCTTGTTGATAATGTTGTTATTGATTCTTTAGATTATGTTGATGTTATTGACTACTATTCTAATTGGATTGATTATTTTTTATGATTATGCCTTGAAAATGGGTCCTTAAAGATACCCATATTTTGATTAAAGGAGGAGACATCATTATCAAGCACAATTTATCCCCATTCAAGAAAGTCTTACACATAATGTCTGAGTTGCATACACTTGTGTGTAGCATGACCTTTGATGTGGTGATAATAAAAATATTCATTGTCCTTATACCAAGTGGGTTTTGGGTTGCCTTCTGTGAAAGGTCTCATAACATGCCACACAATCATGTTTGTTGTTACAAGTTTCTGAAACATAGCTTTAATAGGCTCATCAAGAGAGGTGAATGTTCTTCATTTATATTATTTTTTAGGTAGTGGCCTTGGAAGATTAATTTTTTATGGGGACATAACTTTCTATACAAGTGGTGGTTGAACCATTTGCACATCTTGTTTTTATTACACTATCACCTACTACATTCTTTTTCTTTTTAAACACTTTAAGTTTCTCTAACGAGGTACTTGGTTGAGTTTGATCTTGATTTTGATTATCTCTCTTCCAATAAAATCATTTTTGATATACACCCCCTTATTAATAATCTCGTCAAAGGTATTATAAAAATGAAGTCGTAAGTAAAAGGCCATTTCTACATTTGATTAGAAAAAAAATTGTTAACTAATTATTGAGGAGAGAATGGATAAACCTATTGGCTATGACTCAGTTTGATCTTGATTTTGATTATCTCTCTTCCAATAAAATCATTTTTGATATACACCCACTTATCAATAATCTCGTCAAAGGTATTATAAAAATGAAGTCGTAAGTAAAAGGCCATTTCTACATTTGATTAGAAAAAAAAAATTGTTAACTAATTATTGAGGAGAGAATGGATAAACCTATTGGCTATGACTCTCCATTTTTTTAAAAAGGATAAAAATCTTTCCCCACTAAATTTACTGGTATTACATAAGTCAACCATAGTTAATTTAGGCTCTAGGTTATAAGAGAAATGTTTGACAAACTGATCAGATAAATCATCAAATGTTGTAATTGATCCTTTGGGCAAGTATAGGAACCATTCCAATGTTTGATCACCCAAACCATAGGGAAATAGGAGAAGCAACTAGATGTGACTATATCCACTTCTTGGCAATCCACAAAATAATTAGTTAATGTGCTCTTGGGTCTCCTTTCCCTTTGTATTTATCAAAATTTGGTGCCTTAAAATGAGGTAGCAAGGAAATTTTTAGAATATCAGTGTCAAATGGGTAAGTACATATCTCTTCAAAGATAAATTTATTACTTTGGTCTCCCATTTGTAATTTTTGAATAACATCCTTCATCTCTTGCCCATTCTTGAGATTATATTGGGTTTTTGGATGAATGTGATACATATTGTTGGGATTGGAAAGGTGGATTATAACATGATATGGAGGGGATAAGTACCCTACCATTGGGTTTGATGGGAATTTTTTGTTGGACAAGAGGAATTTGATATTGAATGGGGTAATTTTATGTTGCATAGGGGGAATTTATTTTATACAGGGGGATTTTTCATTATTATTGTTGATTAGAAATGACTTATTATTGTTGTTGATTGGATTGGGTGGACTAAAAGGTAGAGACCAAAGTTTCAATAATTTGGGTCATAGTTTTAAATTGCTCAATCTCTACTTTATTGGTATTATGGATGGTGGTTCTATATGAACTTCCTTCCCTCTACTAAAAGGCTCAAGTTTTTTAGTATTGACGTGATCTTGTTGTGGTTTTTAATGGAAATGGCTTTATCTTATTGGTGGTCTTATACCACTTCCTTATGTGGGAAATCAAGGGTTTATAAATTTTATATGGGATACCCTTCAGTAAATTTGGCCCCTAACTCTAATAGTCACAAAAGGACCTCATCCTTATACTCAAAGAGTTCTTATTCGAATTAGGCTCTTTGGAGATGAATTTTATCGATAGTGGATTCCAATAAGGTCAAAATTGGTGTGGTTATATTCCTTATTATATATCCCACTATCTATTTGATTTTCCAAATTTTGGATGAGTGGTTTTTAACTCCCATCATCATCAAAGTCAGGGTTGTATGAAGCCCCAATTTTAGTGAATTTAGGCATGTTGATGATATTCATTTTTCAAATAATATTAGAGTAATTATTGAATTGATAGCAATTTGATGTCAAATTTGGATAAGGACTTGTGCTATACTTTTTTCAATTCAATGAGTTAAATTTTAAATTTAAGAATCAAATTTGAGTTGACTTTTGATCCCTTTTTATGGGGTACTTTTTTAAACGTGATGCTTTAGCATTTGATCTTGATTTGTCCATCAATTTTGAACAAGTTTTCATGATTCTTTGACATGATTTGACTTGATTTAGGACTTAAACTTTGTCTTGGATTACTCTTGATTTGAAGTAGGTCAAATGTTGAGCTTTGCCTTTGTTTTACTTTGGATTTAGGTTTCAAATCAAATTTGACCTTTGATATTAACTTAGTTCGAAAAAGTTAACTTTGAAAAGTTTTAATTCGGCTTGATCCAAGTTTGGCTTTGAAAGTTTACTTTGGAAGAGTTTGACTTATTTTGACTTCTGAAAAAGTTAAACTTTGGCTATGTTTGACCTTAAGAGTTTACTTTGATTTTTTTTATATTGAATCAACATTGGAAAGTTGAATTCAAAAGGTTTGACCTAAATTAATTTGATTTGACATTATTTGTGAAAGGTAGACTGGATTTAAATAATCGATTCAAAATTAGATATTGGTCAAAATAAATTTAATTGAATTTTAGACATGGTTCAAATCAAACAGAGTAATGTATAGTATAGACAAGAGCTATGGCAGCTAAGTGAGTCCCACTTGGTGGCCAAATTCATCCAAACCCCCTAAAAATTATTGAGGTTTGAACAAACCCCCACATGTAATTTTTGAAGGGGTTCGAATGAACCCCCTTCGAATCAAGGGGTCAAAGGTTTACTTTGTGCATTTCATTAATTTGAATGAACTAGCTAATGAAATTATTTATTCGATGGGGGCGTTCAAACCCCATGTGGCATCAAATATTCACCCATTGAAGTAGAAAGTTGCCATTGGCCTAAAATTGTGACTTCAGATACCATGTATTAGGATGAAAAAATAAAATAAAAACATGTGGATCTACATATAAATAGGTCTTTTTATGAGCTTTCTAATAATATGGTTTTTTATAAGTTTTAATAATATTTAATATTTATTTTGCTTTATTTAGTAAAATATAATTATTTGTAAAATGAAGTACCATATATTTGAGGCACTGGGAAAATTAAGAGACTATGGCCAATTTTTTTTGAAAAATATCAATGCACTCAACTTTAATGTCCTAGTTCTAATGGTGAAAAAATTAGTCTATTTTGACATATATAAAAAAATATGAGGAGAAAACATAAGCATTGATATTCCTTGCCTTGATCATTAAAAAATTAATAAAAAAATATTTTTTAATCAAAAAATTATAAAAAATAATAATCTTGCACTACATCCATGTTTCTAAGACCTCTTTGCAAAAAATCTTGAGTAAATATTATGTTTTGAGAAAATTATGAGGAGAAATCAAGTACTCAATAAAACTTTTTATACATGAAACATACACACTGTGTATTTAGGTATTAAAAAATCTATTTTTTATTTTTTATTTTCTCAAAAAAATAATAAATATAATCTACACTTAAAATGAAACATTTCATTAGTTTACACCATTTTCACATTTTATATGGTTAAGTCACTATTGTTTATACAAATTGAGAAATGTTCACATTTTCATTTTTTGTTGGCCCCTTTGTACCAAAAAGTGGGATACAATATTATGCTTCAACCCACAACATAATGATACTATTCAATAATATGAGTCTTTGTTTAGGCAGAGTAACACATCAATGTGATAATTGGATGTGACAAGGCTGGACTTAAGAAATTTAGAATTGTATGAGGTATATGGGATGACACACAATATAGGTATTGCCAAAAAATAAGTGAACACACAAGTTAAAACCCTATGATTAGTAATAAATGGGTTTGTAATGTGACCATCATCCCATCAATCCACTCACGTAAAATAGTGAATAGGTTGATCTCCCAACCATCACTAAGTGTTTGTGTGTGATTGGTGATCTTTTAAAATGTTTTTTTCCTGTAATGGGTGTCATTTATAACCAAAGTTCTTAAGCTAGTCATGAATATGTTTATCTAAGTGTGTCCCCTATATACCTTGTGGTACAATGGGCCTACATCCATGGAAGATGGAGGTAACAGGCTTCACGAGATTTTTTAAATCCCTTTGTGGCCACTCAAAATATAATATTTTAGTAGAGTGTCATTATAAATCATTTATTGAGAGTGTTATCTAATAGTCTAGTATCAGTTATAATTCCTTACATTCATGGTTTTATTTAAAACATAAAATCACTTAACCAATGTCAACAACTACTCTCAATTTGTATACCCCACTTGAATACGAGGTTGGCATGTATGCTAGAGGATAAAATCTTAGTTTTTGTACCCTAAATACTTGTGGTTGGGGAGCAAGTTCCAACTCACACAACCAAAAATAAAAAAGGAAGATAACCTATTTTTGATCTTAAAGGCCCCACGGGGGGAAATATGAGAGCAAATGTAGCATCTCTTTGGGGAAAATATAGCCTAAGTGGTTTTGATCACCCAAAATCTAGAAATCAGGAAAGGAGAGTTCATACACACATCAAGCTATCAAAAAAAGATACAAACACAAAAGGTAAACTCAAACAAGTTCATTTTAAGCACCAAATTCAAGTGTTTGATCTTTTTAAATGCACCACAGTAAATGTTATGAGTGTTTAGTTGAAAAATCATGTCTTTGACAAGTGGAAATCTATAGAAAATAAGTTAGTATCTCAAATGTGATCTTTGGCAAGTAAATAAGGTCTAAAAAATTAATTTTTTTGGTCTTTGTTTACATTTTCACCATTTTTCAAGTCAATTCTTTGTTTTATAGAGGCATTCCACCATTGTATAGATCATTTCCATTATTCTATAGGAAACATAAATAGAAAATAGAAAACTATGTTTCTACCATTAAGATTAGAAAATTTACTATTACGTGGAGCATTTCCACAGATTCAAACTAAAATTCCACTATTATGAATAATGATTATGCCACTGCAAAAAATAAATAAACATAAAGCATAAACCAATGTTTTTGCTATTACTGATCATGATATCGCTTTTATATAGATAAATTCCACCAATTCTAAGCATAATTTCATTATTTCTATAAAGGAGATGATCAACTAGAATAATCATGATTCCCTATTGTACATCACTATTTTCCACAATTTTACGGATCATTTCCATTATTCTATAGGAAAATTAAATAGAAAATAGAAACCTATGTTTCTACCATTAAGATTAGAAAATATGCTATTACATAGAGCATTTCCACAGCTTCAAACTACAATTCCACTATTATGAATAATGATTATGCCACTGCAAAAAATAAATAAACATAAAGCATAAACCAATGTTTCCGCTATTACTGATCATGATATCGCTTTTATATAGAGAAATTCCACCAATTCTAAGCATAATTTCATTATTTCTATAAAAGATATGATCGATTGGAATAATCATGATTCCTTATTGTACATCATTATTCCACTAATGTGCAAAATATTTCACTGATCTCTACAAATATAGTTAGAAAGGCAATTTTACTAATTCATAGTATGTTTTCACTATTAATCAGGGTTAGTCTATTGATTTTACAAAATAAATAAAAAATAGGAAACATTTCTAACATTTATAGCCATGATATCATCATTGTCAAGAGCATTTTTTACACTTAGCAGGGCAAATCCACTACTAATCTAGAAACAATAATTTTGGCAAATTTGAAGGAAAATAAGAGAAACTAGATTAAAACTTACACTAAATTTCATCCAAAAATGATGATAATATGTCTTTAAACCTAATTGTGGGGTGTTAGTCCCACTAGGCTTACCATCTGTAACACATGATTTCAAAAGTTAATTTTGGGGTTAGTATGAAATAAAAAATAATGGAAATATACTATTAATCTAGTCATGCATTCTCTTATTGAGCAAGACAAAGAAGAAAACAAATAAACAAATAAGCAAAGATAAATGTTTATAACTTTCCTTATGATATTACTTCCATAAAGTGTGATCTAATCAGATGTAGTTACAAAAATATTTATATAATGTGCATGGGCAATCTGACAACATAACCCCTTTCTAACTAACTGATTTGATGATGTGTGATGTGGGTGGTTGAAGTTTCATAAGGATATTTGAACAAAACTTCATTTTCAATTGAAAAATTTTTGGAATGAGGAGAGGGGTCCTCCATTTATAGATTTACTAGATCAATGTGGATTGTTGATCCTAATAGATTTTACCAAGATTTTTGAATAGCGGTCACGTGATGAATGTCAAATTCTTATAGAGGCAGAATGAGAGCTCTGAAAAGAAAAAAATTCACAAATAAAATGTTTGTATTAGCCACTTTAGGCAAAACTAAAGTACATATAGGGTGAGATTAGATCATCATAAAGGTAAAACCCTAACTCATAATTAGAACCCACTTAAAGGTAAATGACCCTTAATGACTTAATTAACTAACCTAAGTAAGCTGAAAAGATGTGTAAGTAAAACCACTAGGTGGGAAAAAGCCTACACTGACATATCCTAGATAAAGATAAATGGTAGAGGATCAATCCTACAATCAGAGACAAGTATTAAATATTATGACATGGAGTGTGTAAGAACTTGTAAGAATATATATTCATGAGTTTTTGGAGTGTGTAAGTGTATGTCATATACCTTGCTTGTACACTTCTTACCTTACATTAAACTTACCTTATGAAGGACACTTTAACTTATGAAAACTGATTTTTATATTACCAAGTACGTGGGGTGATGTAGGAAATTAAGATTTATTTGAATTTTTGAAAAAATGACATGTGCATTCCTTATAATTTCATATTACTGATTGACTAATTAGTTGATAAAAATAAATTAGCTAATAAAAATTTACTTGGACAATGTGGTCCTTCATAATGTTCCTTTTTTTATTAATCATTTGATTTAATTGAACTAGGGTAAAATTAACAAAGTAACTGATTGATATGGGATGTTGTTGACTTGTTGGATGATTTAATGCGGTGTATTACCCCAATAAAGGATGCATAAATGTGTTTTAAGATGTGCACAATAACTGTGTAGATGAATTTCATATAATTGATGAATTCTTATTTAATTTATGCATGGTTGAGGAAAGTCATTTAAATGTAAATTTTGACATGGGAACAATAAAAATGAAGTGTATACATAAATAAATGATCTATAAATATGCTACTACCATAGAAAATAACTAGTCTTATACTAAAATTAGGTGTTTACATAATGTCTCACATTGATATGTGCATGCATGTATATATCAAAGTAAGACAAGTGTGTATATTGGTGTTATTGTCACCTCACTACATAATGAGAGTATGCTAAGTACAAGTATTTAAAGGGCCAAAAAATTGTGACATCAAAACTATTTTTTGATTTGCATGCATATCAACTAAAATGGATATATGTTTAAGACCTAATCGAATATTCTTTATTTTTAATGATATATGGATATCCATTTAGAACAAGTATATGTTTATTGTGCATAGAAATAAAATAAAAAGATATAAACTCCCATTATTCATTCCTAATGAAAAATAATCCCTAATATCCATTCTAAATTCCACCACAACTAATATTTGTCCTGTGTTAGTATCACCCTCCACTTTATTTATCATATGAAATTCCCATATAAGAATTCAAATCATTTTTTTTTAATTTTGGTTTTTTGTTAAAATTGTTGTAATTTTAAATGAAAACCAAAAAATAGATCAGCACCTGAAACCAAACCTTGTGGAACCCCCCCCCTCGAGATCCTTAATAAATCACTCCTCAAGTGAACCCTTCTTCAAAGCACAATAAATTAAAAATAATAAGAAAAAAATTAGAGAAAATGATTTCAGGGTTTTAGGTCATGAAGTCACATATCTTTGACTATTATTAACCTCACGCAAACCTTATATGAAATTGTCAAAAATGTTGATGCCCTGGGAAACCAAATAGATTCTCATGAGACATGGAGGGATGAAAAAGAGGGAAAAGACTAATTTATTATCATATGATAAAATATAGGAATTAAACATAATTAGTGAGACGTTATCTGAAATATTTTTCCACCCCATGACATGAAAACCTGAAAGCCCTTAGAAAACTAAATTTTTCATTAAGTGGTGTACACACAAACAAATATGTGATGATTTTCTATGATCTGTGGTGGATAGTTTTTTATAACCCATAAAACAACAACCTTGATGTCCCATTATACTTCAAGTAAGCTATATTGAGAGTATTTTTTTCACAAAGATAAGTTACTTATTTTATTCTAAAGTATTTATCAAGGGGTTGGGTGTGGCATGCCATAACATAGAGTGGGGATGGTTAGAGTAGTATACGGGCCACTTTTACCTCCATCTATAATTGATCATATTCATCATATCTTGTACCTTATAGTGACATCTAAGGCCATATAGGATCCTTTGGTCATTATCAAATCTATCACATTATGTAGTCATAAATAGGTTAAGGGTGTTATATATCCCCTAATTGCATTGCCCATAAAACCAATAAAGTGATTAGATGATTGGGGGATAATTAGGTAAAATTAAGCTCTAAATAAAAGTAGGTAGTTTTAGTTATGTAGAGGGGGCTCAATTTCCCTAATTTCATCCCATATTGAACATATCAAGTGATTAGTTAAAAGGGGGAGACAATTTATAAAAATTAAGTCTAAATCACATTAGGTAGTTACAATTAGGTAAAAGGGGCTCCTTTTTTTCCTAGTTGTGTCCCCCATTAAACCAATCTTATGATTGTTGAATGGGGGAGTCAATTAGGGGAAATTGATCCCTTAATTGTGTTGCCCATTAAAAAAATTGAGTGATTGGTTGAATGGGGGAGTCATTTAGGATAAATTAAGCTCTGAATCACATTAATTAGTTGTAATTAGGTTGAGGGGTCTTGTATTCCCCTACTTGTGTCTAAATTGAGGCTCAAACCATATTATATATCCCTAATTAAGTTAGTGGGGCTTGATTAGCCCAAATTTCATCCTTCATTGAGCTAATCAAGTAATTGGTTCAATTAAGTACTCAATTGGCACCAATCAATCCCAAAAATTCTTTCTCAATTAATAAATATTTTATTCTATGTAATGAAAAATTGTTTATTTATGTATGATGAATATTTTATTAGATGATAAAATATTATATGAGTTATACATTTGAATGTTTTTGTTTTAAATGGTATGGAAATTATGGCCACTGACAAAGCTAAAGTTTCATGGGACCACCTACAACATAAAAATTACTGACTTGATATTACGTGGCATGTTACCTTAATTATCTATTAATTTTATGCAATAAAAAAACATAAAACAAGATGTATTTTACGATTTAGTATATCCATTGCACATTAATAATAAACTCAAACTTATAATAATTTTAAATTGTGCCTCTCACTAAAATTAAGTTACAATAGACAAAAATTAAAATTACCATTAACATAAAAAAAATATGATATTGTGAGAAAAACTATTATTAATTGGTAGAGCCTTAGCAAGATTTAAATCATGCAAGATTTGAATGCAAATAGACATAGAGAGTAATGTTTAAAAAACATAATTTATTATTCCACTTACACAAAATCATCTCACACCATACATATATATAGGGAAGGATTCTCCTGTAGATAGGGAGATTCCTATCTCCTTAATATCTCACCTACCTCCCATATTATACTTAAAGCTAATAAACATGATATTGTTGTTATAGTAATATATATGTTTAACCAACCAACAAACCAATAATAACCATTTAACTATTTACCATATGATAACTTAAAAATAGTAAATATTACCTCAATGTAAATACTAAATCTTAACATTCCCCACTTAGTGTTTATATGGGGAGAAAGTACATCATGTGAATTGAAAAATAGAATCATATGCCAATGCATACTTTTTAGGTTTGCATACTACTGTCTGAATCTTATTGTCTAGATCTTGTTGCACATAACCACTACTATACGAGAATCTATCTTCCATTTATTCCATATGAATGTATTCATTGGTTGATCATCTTTTAATGAAGTATGATAGTCAGATGATCTATGCAGTTAGAAAATTTCTATGGTTAGCTACCCTCTTATACAACTATTTACATATTCTATGATATCTACATTCTCCTTTTCTCCAATTTAGCAAGGAAATAATTACAAACTTTTATTTATTTCACATACCACACAATTGAAAAAAATGAAATTAAAAATGAAGATCAATTTCTCATTATCACTTTTGTAACCTTTGCATATGATTGTTGCCACTCAATCTTGCATAGCATAGATAGTTAGTACTACAACTGACGATCATCTTCAACATAGTTATTTTGGCCCACAGTATGCTACTATCTCAAAATGCAACCTCGTCACTACAAGATTGGAAAAAGATGTTATTTGTCATCCAATTCTTTGAGTCCTCCATCCTCCAACATCAGCAACACACTTAATGAATATGGTTTTGAGACTCATTTGTATTATAACCTCACAATCCAGACATTGCATACAAGTGATAATACATTTATAAGGCAATTTTTAATTTTATTTTTGAGAATATTGACTTTTGAATTTGACAATAATTCTAACATAACATGACTATAGTAACACATAAAACTAATATCTTTTGATTTATAATATAGCTAAAATAACTATTATTAGAAAAATGACTAATAAACATAAATACTAATTTAAATGACTCAACTTTTAAATTTAATACTAAACAAACATATATTAAACCTAAATATTTTATACTAAAATAACTTTGGACTATACTATTAAAACCTAAGATCATCAATAACTTGATCTCTAGAAATGAATAACTTTGGATTTACACAATGATGTTGGTCGTATTGAGCTGAGACATGAGATCCAAGGACACTATAGAGATGTGACGAGTTATAAATTGATCTTCTTGATCTTTCCAATGTCATTGAGATAGAGATGTGATTTGAATGTGAAAATTGAGTTGGCTTGTTCAAAATTTTGGTAGAGGAGCTTGTCAAGTGCTGTAGATCGCATCGATGGTGTATCCAAAATAGATCCATCACGAAGATTGAAGAAATAATGAAGTCAAGTTACACTTGACATATTTTTCAAAACAAATATATAAATCATTGAACATTCTCAAATAGTGATATATATGGGAGGTTCTTCACAGCCAAAACAAATTTAATGCAGGTTTGAAAGTACATCCACAGTAGATCTACACAACACAGATCCATAAAAAATTCTCAATCTTTGTTTCCCTCCTGAGTTGTTATTTATTGAAGACCAATTCTTGCATAATATTTTATTATAAATCTAATTATACAGTTGTGACATGGACAAAGTAAGTGTTGCCAATTTTGGAATAAAACGAGTTGAGTGAGTGAAAAGCACCGAGTGTGCCAAAAGAAACTTATAATGTAAAACCCATCGTAAAAAAAGAGTGAATGCAAGGAATGTTGAACTGTATGTGATATAAATATATGCCACCTGAGCAAATACATTATGCATAGTTTTGAATGCTTCTATTGTGAAATACTAGATCCTACACCAACCTTGTGGTTGCACTCCAGGCAAATGGCAATGCCACAGAACAAACTATGTAACTAAAGCAAATTGTCTCAATTTGTGCTTATATTATATTGGGAAATAGAATATAACTACTCCTACATAGACTAACAGACCATTCTCATAGAAATTCCCTGCTCTGATACCAATGTTATTAATTATAAGATCCTTAGCAAGATTTAAATCATGTAAGAGCTGAATACAAATAGACACAGAAAGCAATATTTAAAAAGAACAATATATTATTCTAATTACACAAAAATCATCAGACACTATACATATATATAGGGAAGGATTATCCTATAAATAAGGAGATTCCTATCTCCCGAATATCTCACATACCTCCCATATTATACTCAAACCTAATAAATGTAATATTATTGTTATAACAATATATATATTTAACTAAACAAAAAAATAATAATAAAAATTTAACTATTTACCATATAGCAATTAATAAATAGAAATTTACTTCAGTGTAACTACTAAATCCTTAAAAAAAAATTGAACACTTTTATAACATTGCCTTTTAATTATTTTTATAATTCATGAAATTAGGCCACACATTATCACTATTATTATCAAAAGTTTATGTTTATTCATTATGTTCATTTTAAATGTCATCTAATGTATCATGTGACACATATACAATATTTTCAATTAATAAATTTGAGTAGCCACAAGTTTCCTTTGTGCCAGTTCACCCATTTCTTGACCACCATTGTCTATCTGTAAGAAAACTTCTAGTTTGAATTCTTTGTCTTCATATTTTGGAACATCTTCATCTTGTTTAATGTATTCATCTTGTAGAGCATCTTCATCTTTTCAAAAATATTCTTTAGGAACATCTTCCTCTTCTAGAACATCTTCATATTATTCTATGTTTTAACCAAATCCTTCTTGGAAGATGCATCTTGACCATAGATCAATATGTACTATATATTCCCAACAATTCATCTTAGAATATTGATAGAGTAAAACATGTGATGGATAAAAAAATGGAAAAGTGTTAGTCATTGAATTAACAATGAATTCAAATTCTAAGTCACATTATAGATGGCAATAAAGGCTCCTTTAGGGACACCTCAAAGTTACCCTAGTGACAGAAATAAAGTCACCCCAAAGTTAGCACTTAAGTGACCCCAATGTCACTTCTAAGAGAGTACCAACATCACCTCCAAAGACACTATAATGTTATTTTTAAAGACACCCTAATGTTTCCTACTAAAGTTACATGATCTAGAGACACCCTAATGTCATTATCTAAAGATGCCTCCTAGATGAGACTTTAACTCTGACTTAAGGGTTATAAATTCAATAAATAAAACCTAGGTGGATTTAAGATGTCTTTACAAGGTAATTTTAAATGGTTTGAATGTTATATTAAATGAAGTATCAAGTATACATTCTTCTCACACAAATAAGGATCCTTCTATGCTTTTTCAGGATTGTATTTCCCCCTTCTATCTATAATCCTCCTAGAGAACTTATGTTTTTATAAAAAATAAATAAAATTAGACCCTTGAATGAATCTCTTCATAGCTTGGTTGTACCAAGCCATGAGATTCTTATTATGATGCGTGCAATAGTAAAGTTACAGATATAAATACATGCTTTATTTCTAGATTTTGTTGCATCTAATTATTAGATTGATTTTAATTTTATATATGGACAAACTATAGTGTGTAATAGTTTTTATTTTTCTCTCCCACATGATTTTGAAGTGATAAGTTTTTAATATTTGATGGATATGGATATCCTTACTTACATTTTGAGTAAATTTTTTCTTCTCTCTAGAAATATAGTGTTAATATTGCTTAATATTTTCCTAATAGTTTAATGGGACATGCTTTAGATTGGTTTCATACTCTCCCTAGTGATTCCTTGCATACCTTCTTTAGATTGGAGTAGTTTTTTTTTTCAATCATGCTTTGATAATAGTAAGGGACCATATGCTACATTTAAGTGCATTTTATCTACATGAACCAAAGTCAATATGAACCTATTCATGGTTATATATTATAAGATTCAAGAGGAGCATGCATTGTTTGATATATCAACCAATAGATCTAAATATAAATATATTTTTAGTAGAAGTCTGTTGTCTCCTCACAAGGATAAAGTACCCTATCAAGCTTACAAAAATTTCACTTATATTTTATATGAGGTGATGCCCTTTGAGGATGAACTTTTATGATCATGTGTACTTAAACATAAAACTAATGAATCACATTGTCAAATATCATGGTAACTTTTCAAAGAGACATAAACATGGATCTCCAAGGATTATTAAATTACATGGTGCTGGTCTACATAGATGACATCAATTTTTTCTCCAAGAAGACTAGTGAGAACATGGATTACCTAAGGTTGATCTTCCAAAGATGTAGAGAGTATGGGATCTCTTTAAATCCTAAGAAATATATGTTTTCCATTCATAAAAATAAATGTTTGGGTCACATTATATCAAATGAGGGATTATCCATTGACCTTGATAGAATATGTGCCATCTTGGCATTGTATTTATCCAAGCATAAGAAAGGAATCTAGAGATTCTTTTGGAAAATAAACTTTGTGATAAGGTTTAAACCTGGTTTTCCAAAAATGGTCAAACCCATCACTACCATGCTAAGGAAGAGCCAAGTGTTCATTTGGTCTAATGAAGGTAAAACAAATTTTGAGGCCATCAAAGAAGCCATTGCCTAAGCACCCTCACTTATCAAAGGATTTTATATTTTACACCTTTGACAATGTTGACAATATAACAGCTATGTTGATGCAAAAGAATGGTGAAGGACTTGAGTAGCCAATTAACTTTTTTAGTCAAGGGTTGTAGGGGTGTGAGGTAAGGTACACTTTTATAAAAAAATAGGTTCTTGTAGATTTGAGCCTAAAATTTTTTAGTCCAATGCTCTCTAATAGTAGGATTAATATTATGGTGTCTCATTCTGGATTAAGGGACTTCCTTCTCAATAAAGACTTGTTTCTCTTAATTTCTTCTCATTTCTTAATTTGGAAGCAAGTAAGAAACTAGTAAAAGGGGTGTGTAAAGGAATCCCTAGTAAAAGTGTGCACATGATCTAGATGATGATGGGAAATCCTCTTTGGATTGTAAAGAATAACCTATAGATAAGAAATACACTAGAAAAGGAGTTGTTAGCTAGATAGTTGAGTGGACTGCCAAGCATGAGCTAGATCCAGGAATCATATGCTTATTAGGAGGTTGTCAATCCACTATTAATAATAATTAAGTTGATATAGATGAAAATAAAGAATACTTGTGTTCAATAACATGAAATTAAATGCATGCAAGAAGAAGAAATTAAAATTCTTGTTTAAATAAAATGACTCAATATAGCAAAATCAGGTCAATACTCATGCTAAGATTTTTAGGTGTCAGGTTTAAAAAATTAGAGAAGGATCTATAAATAGGTAGGAACATAGAAAATAGGGTTTGGTTGTGGTTAAGGGTTTGAAAATAACCTATTATTATTTTATACCACAGTGACTATTAGTTATTGGGTGAACCTCAGTGGTTGGCTGACCATCGATGGTTGAGTAAATTTCAATGGTTGAGGTGATTGTCAGTCATTGGGCTAACCATTGTTGGTTACTTGTGTGTTTCTAGAAATGATCAAAAGGGAATTGTAGATTAGATAATTGATCAGGTGGGGGTTTGAATATGGGACTCATTAGAGATGTAAAGTTTAGAGATATGTTTGATCAGGTCAAGAGGGTTAGAGATGAGGCAAAATAAAGAAACAAGTACAAAGTTACCTATAACTTGCTAGATTATTGATGGTGGAAGGTTGGAATAATTTAGCTAGAGTGATAGTACTTTGGCCTTGAGAGCAACTCAAATAAAGGGTTATATCTTTGTTGTTGTTGCTTGATTACTGAAAGAAGGCAAGATACTTGTGTGCAAGAAGATTTGATAGCTTGGACATGGATCCTCTTTACCTCCTACTCTTCTCTTTTTATAAGATAAAATTGTTAATTGAGTAGGAGGAATTTAATAATTGGATAGGGGAATAAAGTTGCTATTTATGATGCTTTATAATGGTTTTAAAGTAGGTTATTTAAGAGGAAGTTCTTCATCTCGTACACAACTATTAATGCTTTAAATCAGGTTAAAGATCTGACCATCAATGATTAGTCTAACCATTGATGGTTAGGCTAATCATTAGTTGTCAAGTGCCTAATAAAAATGGTTGAAAATAGGTTTAAAAATTGGTTGATTAAAGGGGTGTTCAAATTTTTAAGTTAGTAAGTGAGCTTAGTTAACTAGGTGGTTAACTAGCTTCAGGGTTGGGTAGGAGTCCAAGGCATTTTGACATCTAAAACTATCATGTGTAATTTTTTGGTGTCTACATTTTACCCCTTTTTTTTATGCATCTTGGAATTAACAAGATATAAAAAAAATATATATATTATTGATCAATGTCTGATTGCCCCAAGTATGGGAGGAAGTGTTCTCCCTCAAATCAGGAGTTGGTGAGATGATAATGAAATTAGGTGGGGGTTTGATAAATGGTAGATGGTGAGGCATGAAGAAGGTGACAAAAAAGGTTGTTTATTTGAAATGTAAACATGTGCATAAAATATGAATAAGTATGATAATAAATATTTCACAAAGACTATAGTTTCTAATGTTGGTAACAAATAAGGTCAATGCTAGAGGGATGTATAATAGGGGTAACTAATCTATAGCATTGGTCATAGCTAATCAGGTTGTTCCTATAAAGTCATCTAGATAGGGTCGATATTTGTCATAAGTATCCAGGGTAGGAAGTGCTCCCTTAAAAAACATAAATGGGTGGGTCATACACAAGATTATGCAAAGTGAAAAATTTCAACATGTCAAGGTTGGTTGGTATAGTCAAGATAACTAAGCAGGGTCATTGTAAAACATGTGAATAGTTCAAGTCAAAAATGACTAATATTGAGGTGGACACGATCAAGTGGGTGGTTAGTTTATAATTGGATTATCTCCTAAAAGGTCAAGTTATGGGTAGGATGGGTTATCTCTAAGAGTGAGCACCTAGGTTGGGTGATGAGAAGGTTGAAAATGTTGGGGATCCTAACCATCAATGGTTAGGGGGTTTCCTCAAGGTTGACCATCAATGGTTACCCTAATTATTGATGATCAAGGGGAAACCCTAAATGGTTGATACATAAAAAGTAAAAATGTAAAATCATTTTAAAAATTTTACTTTGTAACCTTGGTGATTAGTACTCTTGAGTTTGTGCATTTTGTCATTTGGTATTGAGCTTACTAAGGTGGAAAATTGTCAGTGATTGATTGCATGTTGACTAGATGGAGAGTGGACAAGGGTACAATTAAGCAGTTAGATGAGGGTTCTGACCATGTCAATGATCAAAAAATGAGATAGGTGTCATTTTAAAATTGGTAGTATTGGTGAATTTGGGAGTTGGGAGTTTGTGTTGGGTAGGTTAAAGTCAGGTGGATAGGGATTTATGAATTATCTGAGGCCATGATGCCCTACTTTTATGTTTGTGATGAAATTAAGTGATTTATTAGATTAAATTAAGAGTGGGAGTATTGGTTAGATGTGTAATGGGTTATAGAATAGTATTAGGAATTTTAATTTGTGATGTGAGGTGATTTGTTGAGGTTTTTAGGTGGAAAAGGGTGGAGGTTTTCACTGTCAATGGTCACATATAGTGATTGTCGATGATTGGACCTGATCATTGATGGTCAACTTCAAGGTAAGAGGATCTTAAGGGACCATTGACGGTTCAATGAAACATCAATGGTCAAAGGGTTGGGGGCATAAGAAGGGGTAGATTGTAATTTTGTCAAAGTTATTTAAGGTTTGAAAAGTGGTTAAGATTTGCAAAATGTTTATTGTTAAATTTTTTAAAAGGGTTTGTAAAAGCTAGGAAAGTTGGTAAAGTAAGTTTAAAGGTTTTAAGGTGTGGTAAAGTTTATAGGGTTGTGAGTTATTTTTAAAGTTATGTTTAAATATTTTTAAAAGATTTTAAAAGGGTTTTTAGTTAAAGAGTTGGAAAGGGAAAAGTTTGTTATAATGGTTGTGTGTGTGGTTAAAGTTGAATAAAGTTTTGTAAAGTTTGTAAAGTTGTTAAAGTTGAAAATTTGTGTTAAGGTATGAGTAGAAGTGGGTTGGTAAGGTATGTTAAGGGTTGAGAGTTTTTTTAAAGAATTGAATAGTTATGTTAAGTGGTGTAAAAGGTCAAAGGCATATTTTATAAGAAGAGATATTTTGGTAAAATGGTCGATAGGTATAGCTAGATAAAAGAAATGTCAGCTAGGTAAAATAGTGTGTTAGGGTTGGTGTTGAATAGGAGTAGTGAAATTTATGTGAAATAGGGTAATTATTTCTTATAGAAGTAATTTTGTGTGGATAAAAATAGAGGTTTGGTTGATTGATATAGGTAAGATGTTAGATGTAATGGTTTAGATAGGAATAGGATGAAAAAGGTAGGTGTAGGTTTGTTCTTAGCTAAAAGTATGCATACTAATGTGTTTGTTATATAGGCACATGATCAGATTTAGATGAGGGATCGAGTCCTTAAGATTTTCATAGAGGTTTATGATGGGATGATGAATGACAAGTGGAGACACATGGAAGATGTTGGCCTAGGGGCTATGAGACATTATCAGTATCTGTCATGAGATGTGTCTATGATCATGGCTCTCACTAAGAGATAGGATATAACTATGAACACACTTTTGCTATCGATGGGAGAGATGACTATCTTCCTATAGGATATTCAATATATTACATGGTTATTCAGTTTGGGGGAGCCAATTTATCACATAGAGAGTAAGGAGAGGGACTACCACATGGATTTGATATATGGAGCAGCTCAGGCCCATGCTAAGTATCATGCAAGTAGTATTGGCTATGAGCCACTAAACTAGAGGTCCTCAAGGGATATATGCTTTCTTATGGTGATGATGATGGTTGTGTCCTACTTTTCTCTACCAAATTTGAGTAGTGGTTGATTTCCATACCTATTACTAGGGGTGCTAGTAGAGATGCTACTAGGTAGGACTATGTTTAGGTGGGCCCTAGTGTTATTGGTCCATATCTACAAGGAGTTATGAGAATTTAGAGCACACAATAGATATGGTATTAGTGTTGATTTCATGATCCACTACTGGGTGTATATCCCATTCAAGTGGTGAAACCTTTGGGGATATCATGAGATGGTTATGTGCTGATGGACTAAAGAGTGGATTTCTTGTGATGTCAAGAAGATTATGCATTGATAGGGGTAGGCGGTGGTGTCAAGGATATTGAATGGTTCATGGATGCTTTATAGGGGTTGGTGGTGGGAGATGTAGTTTAGAGACCATATGTGGGCTAGCCTAGGTGGACCCAGTACAATTATCACACTTTGTCATTACAAAGCTAGAGATGGAAATATGGGAGGTGGGATGGTGAGACTGAGTTGATCTCATTTGATTGAGTTCAGAGCTAGTTTGGCCTCATATAAGGGATTCCATGAGATTTATTAAGATATAAGAGGGAGGACATAGAGTTCTTGCTCCCAAATCCATAACCATAGAATTTTGTTTTAGATCACAAGGAGATACTGATGAGAGCCATGATAAATGTTGTAGGTGTTGTGGATGGTTATATGGCATGGTACCAGGCATGATATGCAATGATTTATTTTGGATGGGATGATGGTGGGAGATATCAAATGGATGTAGATCTAGTTGGGGCACTAACATTCGGTGATGGGTAGGATAGATATGATGTGGTAGCACTAGTAGTGGTACAAGTCTAAATCATAGGCTTATAAGGATAGGTGGCCACTTTGTAGGGTTAGATTATCACCTTATAGGGCCAAGCAACCATCATGATAGGAGAGTAAGATCAAGTGAGGATCTCTCTTGGTTTAGTGACCTAAGATAGAGATAGCTTGAGATAGAGGGCATAAACAGTTGCAACACTAGTAGGAGGACCACTAGATATGATTTTGATGACATGGTAGTTAGACATAATGGAGGAGTTGATATATTATGAGGTAATAGTGTTGGCTTGGTTTCCATTAGAGATGAGGTATGTAGATTACAGGTCCATCTTGGTAGGTGGTCTATCTATAACTACTTTGGGATAGTGGGCCTTTACAATGGGTTAGGTAAGGAGATTAAGGGGACCACCACTAGATGGTAGTGCAAGTGTAGGTACATGTGGGGTTAGTGGGAGTGGTGCCCTAGGGGCTTAATATATGGGATTATATGATGTATAAGGGATTATATGATGCATGATGATGATGTGAGATGTATATGAGAGAGATATTTTATACATTATTACATGTATTTCTGATTGAGGATTGTATACTCATGGACATGTATTACTTTTATTATGATGTCTATGATGATGAAGTTTTAGGATGATTATGGATGTTTATTAATGTTGATGATTTTTACGGTTGTTATGTTTAATTTATGTTTTAAGATAGTGATGGATGATATTTATGATATTTATGCTTCATTAGTTTAGGTATGTGGTAATGTTTATGGATGTTCATTATGTATGTTTTCATATGAAATGGTAGGTTTCTCATGCCCCATGCTCTATGAGATGATATGTGGACTCTTAGGTTAGGCATTGTGATGATGTGTATGGATGATATACATGTGTTCATTGATGGATGTGATGTTGATGATCATGGGTGATTTTATGATGTTATATGATAATGTGATGAGGGAATTTGAAACATGATTATGATGAGATGTTTTGATCTTATGATGAATATTTTAATATGTGTATATTCTAGGTGATGTTTGGGTTTATACATAGTGGATGATGTGTTTGTTTATAGACATGTTTTTGGACATGTGATTAATAGTTTTGATTATGGTTTGTTTGATGATGTTTGGCTATATAATGATGTGGTGCATAGGGAGGATTTTATATGGTGATATGGGTCATAGATAGGAATATGTATAAATGATAGATGACTTAGACATGGTTGTTTAAGATGTGATGTGATGATGTTTAGAATTATTGTTATGTTTATGGAAGTAGCGATAGGGCATGGTCTATGATGTTTATTGATATGATGTGGTTTATGTTTTTTATGTTATGATAAATGATTATTGTTCTAATGATAATGACATGATTATGGGATTGTTAATGTTATTTAGTTTTGATATTTTGTACATAGGTAAGATATTTTTGATACACATGGTTCATAATGATATGATGTATATGGATTATTGCATTAATGAGAATGATGGTTTAGATAACATAGTAAATGTGGAAAAGAGAGAATAATCATAAGACATATGTCCACATGAACTAATGAGTAGAGGGTAAGAAAAAGGCATGATGTGTTCATTGGTAAAGGCCTAAAAAAACCAAATTTGGATTGACTTAATTAAAATGGCCTTTCAAATGTGTATCATGAACATGATTTGATTGGCAAAGAAGGTATCTTGATCACTTTGTGTCAAGTAAGCTCATAGTCCCTTGATTTTAGAGAGGGTATGAAGGGAAAGTAAGCGATAGGTTGAATGGGGAAATGGGTGATATGGTAACCTGAGATGGGTTAGCTTGCCTCTTCTATATGTGACCAAAGAACTATAATAGATAAGTTCATGTCTTAATATAATGTGTATACTAATCAATGTAGTAGGTCTACTAATGCCATATGGAAAATCTGATTGTGGCTTCCTTGCTTTGATTTTGACATAGGGTTGTTTGTTATTTTTATTATTTTGATAGGTTGGTGAAGTTGATCAATGTGAGAAGCTTCAAATGTTTGTTTTTGATAAACATAACTTAGTCATCCTTAAAATAGTGGTCTAAATTTGGATTTTTATAGTTTTCCTTCAAGGAAGCAATCTATCTTTAAGTAATTTAGTTGTTGGGCAGTTGTCCTTTAAGGGAGTAGTCTATAATGCTAGAGATAAGGACCCAAGTGATATTTTGGTATCTTAATTTGATTTTTAATGCTAAGTTTTAGACATGGACAAGTATATTTAGGCTTAAAGGTCTATATTTATGGAGGCAATACTCTTAGCACAAAAGGTAAATGATAGGTGAAGGAAGGCAGTTTGAAAGATAACTAATCATGGGATTCCATCTAATGGAAGATGAAAAGTATCCATAAGGACCATGCCATGGGTAGATTCATGGTATCCATGCTTAGGATTATGCTATAATTTTGATAGATAATCAAATGGTCCTATGTGGCAATTAATTATCCCCAAGAGGAATAGGGTGAATGTGTAAGGAAAGTGAAAATATCATAAACTAAGGGATGAGCTTTAGTTATACACAAAGGTGAATGTGATCCTAATTTAACAAAAGAAAGGATTTAGATGCAAATCATTAAGAGGCTTAGGGTCTATTTTGCCTTTGAGAGAAGATAACTATAAGCTCCTAATCCATACTTATGGGTTATGATGTAAGGTCCAATCCAATTGAAAGAAAACTTACTTTTTTTTGATTTTATCCATATTAGTTACATATTGGTTTTCCTTAAGGACAAGGTATTAAATATTGAATTATCTCTCTTTTAGGTGTTTGTTGTATACATGTTTGATTTTTTCTTGATAAACATGAAGATGATTAAGCATTATGAGGTGATGTTAGTCAAGTAGCTCAAGTCGAGTGAGACGTTCTTGATGATAGTCACTCTCAAAAAAGATGTCATGCAAAGATATGCAAAGAGAAAGAGTCTAGAATTTGAGAGGCAAGATTGCCTCTACTCTAAAGATGAGAGAGAAATGGGTAGCTCCCCCAAAGGTTCAAATACTAGTGAGATTGCCCATAAATTGAAAGGAATATGTAGGTACCAATGCTGATTAGAAGCACTTACTATTTTGGTGAACATTTTGTTGAGGGTTTTATTAGAGGCTTCCACCTATCCATTTTCTTAGACTTTAGACTTTCTTGTTTTTAAAATATTTTCTATTATCAGTGATGATCTTATGGTGAACATTGAAGTGGTAGATGATATGGTGATTGATGAAGTTGATAATATTTTTGGCTTTGGTAAAGATAAGAGGGATGGATTTTACCCACTTGGTGAAATATTTAGTAGTGGTAATGATGGATTGGTATCATTGTGAAGAATGAGGATTGATTTCCCCAATAAGGTCAAGACCCCATTATGAGAAGAGCCAGTAGTCTTTAGATACTTGAAGGCCATGGTCAAGTGCATGATGTAAATTAGCATGTTATTGACATTTGACACACTTATTTACATAATCACAACAATATTGATTTAGGGTGGGCCAATAGTATCCAAGGAAAAGGATATGTTTAGCAATGACTAGGCCACTAAAGTATCCCCTAAATATTATATCATGTGTTTCCTTGTTAGTGTGGGAATCTTCATGACTACACAAACAATGAAGAAAGAGGTCATTGAATCCACCTTTATAAAGTATTACCCCTAGTATGGTGTAATGAGAGGTACTCTAAACAAAGTCTCTTTGGGCATTCCTCAAAAGGTTGGGAGGAACAATGTTGAGGTTAAGGTAGTTAAAAGTTTGGTTGTACCAAATGTTGGAAGGAGATGATTCCAAACTAAAAATGATGGGAAGGTTAGAATTGATATATGAAGGTGTGATAAATTGATGGATGATGAAAAATAGTTTAGATTTGGTAGGTTAAGATGGGATTTGGGAAGTAAGGGAAGCCATTATATCCATGAATTTGTTGGTAGACTGTGGAACAAACTAGATAAGGTGGTGATTAAATGATGCTAAGATTACATCTACAAGTTATTTGTACTTTAATAAGACATAATTCTTACATTTATAATATCTATTGACTTAGTTGATCATAATTTGGGAGTCTCCAAAGAGATTGATGGTTCTAACTCCCTAGGTTAGAGTGGTTTGGAAACCTATGACTAGGCCTTCATACTCAGCCACATTATTGGTGCATTGAAAGTCAAGTTTAAAGGAAAAGGGAAGAGGTTCACCATTAAGAGGAATGAGAATAACCCTAGTTTCTCCACCATGTTGGCATTTGGATCCATAAAAAAATGGTCATTTGGTAAGTGGTTTCCTCTTGAGAAAGAGTTATGATGGACTCATTTAGAAAGGAAAGATGAAGCAATTGATTTTCTAGTAAAGGATCTTTGACCAATTGATCGATGATGAATTTTTATTTAATGGAATTTTTCTAAAAGAACTCAAGATCAAACTTAGCTAGGAGCATGAGCCAGTTAGCCATACACTAGTTTTGGTATGGTTTAGAGTGTATGTACTTGAGTGAGGTGATGTTAGTAATGACATAGGTTTTATGATTAATAAGGTAGTGACATAGTTTGGAGGCCATAAAAACTAAGGAAAGGCAAAGTTTCTCAAGATGGGTATATCAAGTCTCATATTCTATAAGTGTGCAGCTAATGTAGTAGATAACTTACTATTTATTTTATTCATCATGATGAGTGAGTGTTTCCCCTAAGGAATGATCCATGGTAGTTTTATAAATGTAGAAGGGTTGGTATTCTCTAGGAGGGATGAGGACAAGTTGATAAATAAGGTACTCCTTGATTAAATCAAAGGCTTGTTGATATTCCTTGGTCCACTCAAAAGAGGTATCTTTCTTGAGGAGATGGTGAAAGGGTTGATGTCTGATAACTGGGAGATCAAGTGATGAATGGATTAAAGCTTCCCCTATAGGATGCAGAGTTGTTTAAGGCTAGTAAGAGGAGGTATCTCCAAGATTTATCTAAATTTGGTGGGGTCTATTTTGATTCCTTGGAGAGAGATGATAAATCCTAGAAGTTTTCTTGATAAGACCCCAAAAATACATGAAAATGGATTAGTCAATCAAATATGATTATGAGAATGATTAGGTGATCTTTGTGGTGTTTGGAATTTCCAAAGAGATCATCCAAATAGTCCTCTATAATTTTATGGATGAGGTCATGAAAAATGTAGGTCATGGCATTTTGATAGGTTGCTCAAATATTCTTCAAACCAAGAAGCATGACCCTATAATAGAAGGTTCCACATGGAGTGATAAAGTAAGTTTTATGTTGATATTTGGAGGTAATCGAGATTTGATTATATCTCGAGAAACCATCCATGAGAGATAACATCTCATGGCTATCTATAAGATCAACAAGTTGCTCAATGTTTGGCAAAGGAAAGTCATCCTTTGGGAAAGTGAGGTTAAGGTCACAAAATTTAATGTAGAGTTAAAGTCTGCTTATGGGTTTGGTGATAGGAATGACGTTATAAACCCATTGTGGATATTTGATGAGTTGAATGAATTTAATGGATAAGAGATGTTAAAGTTCTTCTTTGACAAGAAAGGCTATGCAAGGATGTATCCTATGAAGCTTTTATCATACTGGCTTAACCTCAGGATGGGTGATAATCTTGTGAAGGGCAATAGAAGGATCAATTTTGAGCATATCCTAATAGGACCAAGTAAATGCTATACTAAGGTCATGAAGGAAAGAAGGGTAATCTTGTTTCTATATTGAATTTAAAGATTAGCTAATTTTGACAATATGGGGATTATCTTGAGTACCCAAGTTGACATCGATATTGGATTCATTTAGCATGTTTTAGTTCTTAGGAGGAAGGGATTTATGGATAGAATAGTCCCTCATACTGAGGTAGGTGAGAATGGAGTCATCATGATGATGTTGGATGATTTTGATGGTAGGATAATCTCTCTCTATCATTTCAAGATGGATGAGAAGAAGGGTTTTAGTATGACCTTACTTTTGATACGTCAAGGAGCCTAAACTAATGGTATTGATAAAAAAAATAGATGGTATGATATCAAAGTATTTAGTCTTTGAGGAAGATGGGGTTGGTGAGGATGGAACATCATCATTGATGGTGGTAATGGGTTTTGGTGAGGTGGGTTCTTTGGGTAGTACAAATCCAAGGATGAATAACTCATGAGGTTTTTGGGTTTTGATTATGGGTAGCTTGTGAGGTCCCTGTTCATAAAGGCTAAGATGAAACCCCTTCCAATGACACCTATAAAGTTAAGCTTTAGCAAAGGTTAGTTTGTTGAGATAGGAAAAGTCAAAGGTGAATGGTCAAATAGATGGGTAGTAGTGCAAGTGGGAATTGGTTGATCAAGTCCCCCTTAAATAAAGTTTATTTGATGGTTAGGGAACTTGAAGGGGATGATTGTTCTGATGTTAGGATCATAGGAAGGGTCATCTTTGAGATTTCCATAATCTTGTAGCATAGGGAAATCATCAAAAGATAAAAGGAGATACTGCCCAAGGGAGAGACATTAGAACGTGGTTTCCAAGGGATCCTCTATGAGGATCCAGGAATAAGGGATAAATGATCTAGTTGAAGCTTCATCATTGTTGTGGGTGGGAGTGCTACAGGTTTTGGATAACAGTGAGGTGGTGTTGTTAGTAGTTGATGGTGAGGTGGATGAGGGAGGAATAAGAACATTATTAGGCTGATATATCTTATTATAAATGGCAAAAGTACTAGGGTTAACTTTGATGATAACATCTTGACCTTATTATTCAAATTTGACACATCGATGTAAGGTAGAAGGGACACAACTCATAACATGAATCGAAGGGTATCTGAGTAACACATTGAGATGTAACTCTCCCTATATAACATAAAATAATTTAGGAATGGTGTGAGGTTCCAAGTGGATATGGAGATAACTATTCCCAAGGTAGTTTCCATGGTATCATTGAAGGAGCAAAGGACTACTTCACTTTATGACATGATGTTCTTGGGTAGTTTAATTTGGTGATAAGAATGGGAGGAGATAATATTGATTTTATCTCCTCCATAAATCATTACCCTTTTGATGTGGGTTTGATTGATGTACATGGTAAAAAAGAGGGGAGGATCGAAATCCTTAGGATGAATAGGAGGTATTTTATAATCCTAAAAGGTGACAAAGGCAAAAAGTTGGAGGGCTCTAACAAAGGGTGCAAAAGGTTAAGGGTCATATATTTAAACCTCTATAGATTGTAGATCCTCTATCAGTTCCTAATGATGGTGGAGTGAGGTGTTGATTGGTTCATAAAGGTTCATTTTCACTAGTGTCTAGTGAAGTTATTTCAACATGATACACTAGATAGCTTCAGAAGGGTTAGAGGGAGAGGGTCTTAAAATGGATAGTTTGGGGGTAAAGTTTCTTGGTTTTGGTTGATGGGCTGAGGGGTTAAAGGGTATGTCTATAGAATGGACACTTTGTCTTTTCCCTTGTCCTTCTATTGGGCCTGAAATCAAATAACCATATGAATAGTGTGGATTGGGGATTTTTCAAGTTTGATGGTTTCTTTAGTTCCTCCTCCTTACTCTTGGGTGAGAGTGTGGGAGTAGGTAAATTTTGGATAGGTTGAGTGGATGGTTGGATTGGTAATGGGGGTAAAAGAGGCTTATCTAATAACAAGTCATCCTCATCATATAGGATATGAATAAGTTCTTAGAGAGCTTTATAGTTCTCCATGTCATGTCTCAGTGCCCTATGGTATGCATAGATCAAATTATCATTAGACTAGGAAGGTTTGGTATTGGAAGGGTAGAATGGTTTGATAGGTGGTAAGCTAATGGAATAAGTCTGTAACAAACTTTGTAGGATGGTTGAATAAGATTAATTAAAAAGTGTTGGAGGTGATGGGTTTATAGTTTTAGGGATGAGAGCCTTCTTAGAAGAAATTTTCACCTTAGAATTTATAGGTGGTGGAATGGTTTTAGTTGGTGGTTGGGATTTCTTAATTATGGTTGGTTTTAGGTTAAATTATTTGAAAGTGGAAGATTTAAATGATGAGGGATTGGATATAGGTGGGAAAGTAGAAGTGGATAGGTTAGTTAAGAATGCTGGAGAACTACATGGTTTGATGGGTGTGGGCATAGGTAGAGAAAAGGGGGATGATTTACTAGAGGAAGAATAGGTAGTTGGGAAGGTAGAAAGATGGGGTCCTAATATATAAGGTAAGTGGGAAGGATGTGGTATGGGTTTGGTTTGAGGTAGAGGTTTGGGTAACTCTACCTTCTTATTTAGTTTAGTTGGGGGTTTCTTTAGTGGATTAGATGGAGTTAATTCCAACTTCAAAGAAGGGTGAGTATGGCTAGGTGTGGGAAGAATTTCTAGATTCTTGATAGGTTTGGTAAGAGAGGCATAATGTGATTTAGCAATGTTAAATGGGGGTAGTTGGGATGATTCACTTATAGGTTTGGTAGAAGAAGTATTTGAAGAAGAAGTAATAATGGGTCTAAGGGTGGGTGCAAGGGATGTTGATGACTTAGATTTGTTTTTGTAAGGAATCCCAAGATTATTCCAAAAGGTGGATCTATCAATGTTGGGTTGAGAAGTGAACTCTAGACTTTGGACTAGTCTAGAAAAGGGCTTGTAGATGGGTTTTATTCCTTGGTCATTAGTTTCAAAAATTAAATTCCTAGGTGGAGGAGAGGGAATGGCTCTTCCATCTTATATTTTTGATGAAAGGTTCCAAAATTGGTGGCTAGGTAGATGAGGTAATCTTCTATTTTGGGATGTTTTCCAAAGGGAGAATGGATGTTTCTATGATGGGGAAGGTAGGTTTGGTGTCCTCAATGGAAGGAACAAACATAGTTGCTTCCTTTGTTTGGGTGTCCAAAGGAATGGAGGGTAGTTCTACCACTTCAATGGGTGGAGTGGAGGAATTATAAATGGTTAAAGAAAAGGTTGTCTCCTTTAGTGTTTTCATCAAAGGATAGGGAGATAAAGCTAAGGTTTCATCAAGTGAAGAGAGAGGCATGGTTGATTCCCTCATTTGGGTATCCAAAGGAATGGAAGGTGAGTCCAATACTTCCATGAGTGAAATAGATGAATAATTGGTTGAGGTAATGGTATACTAAACAATGGGATCACTAATAATAACATTAATGGTATGTGCCTCATGATAGTGAGATGATTCTAGTTTGTTGTCATGTTGATGGGTAGAATGAGCATGATGAGGAAAAGGTTTTTGAAAGATGTCAAAGGATTGAATAAGAGTGCATTAGGATTATAAAATTAAAGTTCTCCACTATAAATTAAGATTTGGACAAGACTTTTGAAGGTATTTCACCTACTAATGTCATGTCTTATAACTTAGTGAAAGGCACAATGGTCATTCTCATTGTACCAACTAGGCATGAGGCAAGAAGCATCAAATTGTTGGGGTGGTTTGACAGGTGGAAGTTGGATGATGTTAGCTTTGAGTAGTTTTTACAAAACTAAAGCATAAAACTCCCTTATGGGATTATATTATTTTTGAGGAGCTCAGTTTTTATTTTAGTTTTGTTGGTACGAAGGGTTGGAAGAATTAGTTTGATGGGGTTGGTTGATAGTTGGCAGTGGGGTAGTTTTTAAGACTACTGAGTTTGTGGATGATTTTATTTTGGTATTACGATGTTTAGGTTGGTTAGTAGTTTTGGTGGAGGGAGGGTCATTGGATTTAAAGCTATAATTATTGTTATGTAGTTTTAATTTACCCTCATCAATGGCTCAATTTTCAAGTTTACTTACCATGGTGAATGCCTCATCAAAAGTTATGAAAGTTTAAACTTGAAGAGTGGGAGAAATATGTTTTTCACAACCCCAAGAGAAGAGCTTAATCAACTTAGGTTGGGGTAAGGATAAATAAATCTAGTTGACGAGAACTCTCCATCTAGCTACGAAATTGGCAATTGATTCATCATCAAATTGCCTAATATAATAGAGGTCAGTAATAGAAACCTTTTTTAGATATATTTATTGGGAAATGCTCTAAAAAGATTTGGGCCAATTGAGAGAAGAAAAATATGGAGTGCTTGGTGAGATATCTATACCAATCAAGGGTTGGTCCTAATAAAGACATGGGTAAGGTATGAAGGAGGAGAGCATCATCATATGTGATTAAATAACAAGAATGATGAAATGCTATTAAATGTTGTTGGGAGTCCTCTTTGCCTTAAAATTTGGAAAACTTGGGTAATTACCATTGAGGAGGATAATAATAGATGGATGGGTTCATTATAGATTTGATCATAAGATAAAAGGTTATGAGACCTAAAGATAGATGACTCCATGTTAGTCATTTTGTCCATTAACATCTTGACCAAATCTATTTAAGGTTGGGAAGTTGCATAATTAGGTGGTAAGCTTTGTTAAGGTTGGGTCAAAATAATATATGGATAAGGTATAGAGGGTGATGAAGAAGCTATGTATTATCAAGCGGTCACAAGATATTGGGATAATGCCACATAAGGGTTGACTAGCATAAATAGTTGGGTGGAAGGTGTTATATATCCTTGTGAGTTAGAAACATATGGGTAAGATGTCATAAGTACTTTTTGGGGGGGGAGGATGATATGGGTTGGTTTAGAGGTATGTTTAGGGTAATGGATGGTGGTATGGATGTATATTAGGTTAGAGGTATGAAAGTGCTAGTTGGTTGTTGGTGGGTGGTAACTCTAGTACTAATAAGTGGAAGTGTTTGAGGCATGGAAAGTACCAAACTCTAAAGTGGGGTAGAAATTTGTGGGTTAGTTGAACTAAGGGAAATGGTATAAATAGGGGTAGAAAATACCCCCAAGGTAGATAGGAGTATAAGTAACAAGAGGTAAATTTGATCCAATGTTAGAGGTATTGGTTGGGGTAGTGGGTGTTTGGTTATTGGTTGCGATATTGGATGGAGTTTGGGGAGTGGTAGTAGGTGAGATATTAGAATAAGAAGAGTTTTAGGTGAGTATAGGTTGGGTTGAGGTAACACTCACTATAAGATGGAGTGGTATACCATTGGGAGGATCTATAGGAGGAATCGAAGCAAAAGGGGTACAGTTAGATAAGGTGTTTGGGTAATGTTGAAGAGCCATGGGGTTATTATCAAGGAAGGTAGAGAAATATAGATCATCCTCAACAATAATCAGAGGCCTAGTAGGATGGGGAGAGAAACGAGGGGAAACCTCAACATCAAAAGTATATTCCATAGAGGAATAAGAAGAAGAATGTGGTTGTTGGTTGGTTTGATTCCTCAACTGCTGTCTAGTAAAGATCATGAGAGGAATAGAAAAAAATAACAAAACTCATTAACTCAAACACAAAAAAATCAAAAAGAAAAGATATAAAGGAAATCAAACATACACTAAAGTGTGTTTAACAACCTAGGGTTATTTTTAAATTGCTTTTGGATTATGCCTTCAAAAGTGTGAAGAGGAAGTTTGGTTTGTAGATCAGGTACTAAAGAGGAAATCTAAGATTGGTTTGAGGTTGTGTTTCGGTGCTCAAGAGAGAAAATCTATATTGATCTTTAGTATGTGGATTGATATTAGGGATTACCCCCTCACTTCACACACTGCATTGATAAGGGTGTCAGGGTGCTTAGCCAAGATATACTAAATTTTAGAGTTTATACTCAATCAGAGAGCTGAGTTGGTTCTTCCATTGGTAATGACCTCTAAGTCGGATTGCTAAGAAAGGGTAAGATTTACCACTAGGTGATGAAATCCTAGTCGAGCCTTGTCTCAAGTTTATTTTTATATGTTGATTGGTTATGTGGTTTGAAAAAGGTGTGTAATACAAGAGTGAAATCTATGATTAATTACTTTGATTTTAAGTTACTAGATGAACTAAAACAAGCAATAAATAAATTTATGCAAAAGGTTTATTTTAAGCCCAAAATAAATTTTAGATTTTGTTGAATGAAAATAGAATAAAGGAAGAAAAAGGCATGCTAGATCCCACTAGGTGTACCAAAATGTTTCTCTTAATTTCCACTCATTTCTTAATTTGGAAGCAAGTAAGAAACTACTAAAAGGGGTGTGTAAAGGAATATTTGGTAAAAGTATTCACGTGATTAAAATGATGATGGGAACTCTTCTTTGGCTTGGAAGGAATAACTTGTAGATAAGAAAGACACTAGAAAAGGGGTTGTTAGCTAGATAGTTGAGTGGACTGCCTAGCATGAGTTAGATCTAAGAATCATAGGCTTACTATGAGGCTATCAATCCATTGTTGATAATAATTAAGTTGATATAGATGAAAAGAAAGAATACATGAATTCAATAACATGAAAGTAGATTCATGAAAGAAGAAGAAAGTAAAATTTTTGTTCAAATAAAATTACTAAATTTAGCAAAAGTAGGTCAATACTCATGTTAAGATAGTTAAGGTTTAGGTTTAGAAAATTAGGGAAGGCTCTATGAATAGGTAGCAACATAAAAAATAAAGTTGGTTCAGGTTAATGGGATAAAAATAACTTGTTATTATTTTCTAACACATTAACCATCAATATTTGGGTGAACACTCAGGGATTGGGCTGACTATTAGTGGCTGGGTAATCATCGATGGTGGAAGTGACCATCAATGGTTGGGCTAACCATCAGTGATTCCTTGTGTGTTTCTAGAAATAATCAAAAGGAAATTATAAATTAGATAAATGGTTAGGTGGGGATTTTAATATGGATCTAGTTAGATATGGGAAGCTAGGAGATAAGTCTGATTAGGTCAAGATTTTTAGAGATGAGGTAAAATAAAGAAATAAGTATAAAGTCACTTGTAACTTGATAGATTGATGATAGTGGAAGGTTGGAGTAATTTGACCAGAGTGATAGTACTTTGGCCTTGAGATCAACTTAGATAGAGGTTCATATCTTTATTTTTATTGATTTATTTCTAAAGGAATGATGGATACCTGTGTGCAAGAAGATTTGATAGCTTGGACACGGATCCTCTTTACCTCCTACTCTTCTCCTTTTATAGGATGAAGTTGTTAATTGAGTAGGAGGAAGTTACTAATTAGATAGGGGATAAATATTCTATTTATGATGCTTTGTAATGATTTTAAAGTAAGTTTCTATTTATGAGGAAGTTTCTCATCTTGTACATAGTTGTTAATGTTTTAAAGTAGGTTAAAGACCTTATTATTGAAGGTCAGGCTAACCATCGACGATTAGGTTGACCATCAATGGTCAAGTGCCTAGGGAAAAATGGGTGAAGATAAGTTCAAAAAGTGGTTGATTAAATAGGTGCTCAAAGATTTAAGTTATTAAGTGAGATTAGTTAACTAGGTGGTTAACTAGCTTCAGGGTCAGGTAGGGGTCCAAGGTGTTTTGACATCTAAAACTATCATTTGAAGTTTTTTATTGTCTACAACTTTAATGAGAAGAGATCTAGCTGGATAACTAAAGTCATGGAGTATGATGCAGAGATTAAATTTACTAAGATCGTAAGAGGTAAAGTCTTATGTGAGCATATGGTAGATGATCTTCAAGAAGATAAATATGTTATTTTGGTGACACAAGATAACCTACAAGCAAATGAACCTCCGATTCACAATAGCTAGCTCTATGATATGACCAATTTCTTACTAACAGGTGAATGCCCTCAAGGTTTGGATAGAACAAAAATAAGGTATTTCAAACTTCAGTCCATACCTTATGTATTAGTTAATGGGGTTTTATTTAGAAAAGATCTCAATGGAGTAATTTTTAGGTGCATAGATGATAATCAAATGAAAAAATGTAGTCATATAAAATGTAAAAATTGGTAACTTGAGTTTGACTTATGACATCCATCCCATTGTTCCCTCTTGCTTACTTTCATGACACTCATAAGCATATATTCACTAATTCCCAATCATTTATATCCTTTCAAACTTGATCTCAAGTGATCCAGACTCCTCTTTTCATGACAGATCTATCCTCCCAAGTGCTGTCAGCTCAGAACTATAGCGTTGGACCCTATGGTGTCCCATTTTAGGTGCTCTTGTCTAATCACATTTCAAGCCCAAATGATCATTTCCTTCTAGTTCCTATCCTCCTTCTTATCATCCTAACATGAATACATTTGACCCATTACCAAAAAATACTTATAAAATCCCATTCAAAATTCATTTATAAGGGGTTGAAAAAATATCACAAAGCAAGCAAGAATACAAGCAAGACTACTCAAGCATATTTCTCTATTCTCTACGTACAACCATCCAATACTATTTTTAGCTTATTCAAATCCTTACAACAATCCTTAGTCACCTCAATCATACTCAATTTAGCATTTTACATCTTCATACACACTACTACACAAAGCACATCAAGTGGGAGAACTACATATGGCTTGATCCCTCATCAAAGTATTGGTATGTAGGCAACATGCCCACATAAGGGGTGTAAATACATATTCAATGAATCTTACACAAAATAACCCCATTTATTTATAAAAATTGGTCAAATTAAAATATATTCTAGGGTTTAAAGACAAAATCAGCTCTACAAGGAGTTCCATGGACATCCAATAGTCAAAATTTCATAGGCAAGGTCTCACAGACACAACAAACAAAACCTAGAAATCTCAGGTCTCCTAGACAAAAGTGGTAGAAGTTGACTATAGCATTGGAGCCTAAGGTGTCTTATTTTTAGAGCTCCTATTCAATCATAAAATGAAGGCTAGATCTTGATTTGTGATAGTGTCTCTGTCTTGCATAGTGAATTCTAGCCTCTATCTCAATTATATTAGTCAGTTTCTAGCTAAGTCTTGTTTTCTTTCCCTTATTACTATTTTTTTAAAAATTCAAATTAAAATTAAATTATATAAATAAGTAGCTTAATTATTACATATTTATTTATTGATTTTACTATAGACCGTTTAATTAAATTAGGAATAATACACCAATATTCTCAAAATTGTTAAATCATTTGGTGAATTTAAATTACTTCATTTTTGCATAAAAACCCTATAAACCCTAGGGTAAATTTCTTATTGATTTTCTCATATTTTTCCAATTTTTTACTTGCATAACAAAATCATAAATTAGCATTAAATTTTAAAATTTTGTAGTATTTTTAAAATAATTTTCTTTCAAACCCTAGTTGCCCATACTATGTCTCAGTATTTTCCCAGTAATTTTCTATTAATTTTTTAATAACATATTAAAATAATAAATTCACCTAAAATTTAAAAATGCAATAGCAATTTTCAAAAAATATTAAATTTTCAAAACCCTAATTGCATATACTAGGTCTCATTGCTTCTTGAGGTATCACCTTACATTTATAATCAGATTGCAAAAATGGATCTCACTTATTTACATTTTTTTTATACATTTATTGAAAATAATAAGGAGAACATAATTGGTCCTATCATGTACATGAATGATGAAGTTTACTATGTGCTAGTACAAAGCTTCGTTCTTTGTATTGCATGCTTAATTTTCATAATATGGAATGATATTAATAAAGTCATTGTTAAACATAGTAAGATACCTCTCCTTCAAAGAAAAGTTTACTTGTCTTTAATACAAGGTTTTATCTCTTGCTTTCTATCTCATATATGGAATTTTTTTCAAGTTTATCATGTTAAACACATGATAAATGTCATAGCACATGCCAAATTTTCCTATGCATTCATGCAAAAATCCATGCTCTCTTTCCCAAACTTGTTATCTCTCATGCAGAATGCTCTTTATAAACATATTTTTATACAACTTATAAATCAAATTACATGAATTTTATCCGATACACATGGTTTCTACCTAGAGTATCCATTGCATAAACTAAAAACCACCTATCAATTTTCAATGTCATATGTTATGCAAAGGAAAGAATTCCATTCACCTCCTCTCCCTCAATAAGGTGATAGATACTTTCCCTCTAACTAGGTTCATACTATCACTCCTCCAAAATATGAGGCAACCTATGCTATTTTTCCTAATGGATACTTTCAGCCTATAGCTTCTTCACACCCTCTTCAACATATGTACTTACATGTTCAATCGAAAACAACTAGGGTTTACACTTGTGAGACTCTAAGGGATAAAATCACTAGTATGAACAAGTTAATTTTAGATTTACAAATGCAAAATCAACTATTACATTAAAATATCACAAAATTGAAAAATAGAATTATAATATAAAAACCTCAAAGGCACCCTAGTGTCAATCATATATATGCACCTTCACCTAGTCAATTGGTTTCAAGCAATGTTACATATCAAAACAAGAAATCACAACAAAGTAAATTTATAACTAGTGATTCAAAAAGAATTAAAAGATAAAATAAGAGTTCAAATGAGGTACTAAGGGAAATTATTAAATATAAGTTGATCAAACTACCTCCTCTACATCCAGTGAGAAGATCTAGATATTATTGTGAATATCATAGAATGCATGGGCATCACATAGATTAATGCTTTGAATTGAGACAACATATATAATATATAATATCTAATGAGGACCCTATATAAGGTAAATTAGTCAAGTAATCCATAGTGAAATAGGAACACAATCACAAAAGGTCAAATTTAGAAATAGTACAAAAGTGGTTACCAAAGCATAACTCAAAACAACAAAAGGATAAAAAAGTAAACTCTGAGTAAGAAATAGTACCATAGGCATAGGTAAATCATGAAAAAGATGCAACTCTACCTATCCAAAATGAGGCTTAACTTTCAAAGTAGTATGGGTTTGGTCAAAAATATCTACAACAGTTTGATTATCAAGGTCAAGTGTTAGGCAAGCATGCTTAAGGTATCATTACTCTTATTTTAGTAGCTGATAATGTTTGTCACCATGGTTTAGGTTTTATTAAACATCTTAAGGCAAATCATTCATAGACATAATTTATTAAAAGATAAGATCTAAATACAACAAAAGTCAACACTAGTACTCCATTGGTTTAAAATCAAGAAGATAATGATGAGTGGAACAATATAGGTTTTTATGATTTCTAAGATACCAAAAATGAATAATAATATTCAATCATATTCATATCCATTCCCTCATACTTCAAAATCATGTACAATTCCTTTATTTGATACAAGACACCATGATAGGGAGTCTCCCATGAGACTCATCAGTTAGTATCATCTCTTCTCAGCATTTCCTATACATAGTTTCATTATGATTGATCTTACATAGCTTACATATCAAAAATTCAAATAAAATTAAAACTATCAAATAACTAACAACATTCAAATATTTCAAAATATAAGACATGAAAATAATCCAAAAACACCAAAAACATTTTGATTGTATGCATCATCCATGCTTTACATTTCTACTATCATGCTAGACTTACATTTGTTGTTTTATGCTATTGTTTATCAATTTATTTACATTACCATGCTTCACTTGATATTATTTGAGTGTGTGCAGTGACATCTAAATCCTTGATTGCTTCACTCTATCCATTGAGGGGGCATCCTACTTCTACATTTGAGACACACATCAATATACATATCCATTGGGAGAATCTTCTACATGAATACACGATCCATGTTATGTCATTACTACACCATACCCTCTAGTTATCATGATGATGTACATTATTTACTTACTTACATAGATTACTCTATCAATATTTTACTAGTATATAACACTTGTGTATTTCTTAGCATATACCTAGTCTTGTATTACCATGTCTTTCATACTTTCAGATTCTTGCTTTGATTAGTTAGATGCGATTGTATTTCTAGTTTTTACATACTTTCCTTTCTTGCTTTGCATAGCTAGATTGATTGCATTTCTCAGTCCCTATTTTGTCTCCTGTATGTGCCTTAGGACATTCTCCAATATCTTTTACTTCTATTCATGTGTGTGCCTTAGGACATTTGCCAATGTCCTTTTCTTATAATCTTCTATGTGATTATGGCTTTTATGCCAACCTTGTTTGTTTTCAAATGTATGTGTATGTGGCATTTGAACATGCCTTGCATGATTTTTTTCTAGTTTGAGTGACATGTGCCCATGTCATTTGTTTTATTAGCCCATTTTCCACTCTTTTATGCTTCTTACATCTTACCTTATATGCTTATTTCTTGTTTTCTTCTTATTATGTACAATGCCATGATCTACATCATACATTATCTTTCTATCTTGGATGACATGATGGACATCATGATCCATCCCTCCTTGTCAACTAACAACTAACCAAACTTCCAGTTCTAGTTCCAATTCAATACATTGCACATATTATTACATTTTTATATCTATCTAGGCATACCCCTATTGATCTAACAATCTTCTTTACAAACTATGCTATATCTTGAGATATCTTGCTAATTATCATTGTTATATCATGTATTTTTTAGAATAACACATTTACAGGGCTATTTATTCTAAGGGTAGTCATTAAAAGGTATTCATTCCTAATTTTAGAAGATGGGGGGAAAAAAGGGGTTTTGACACAAAGATCAGAGCTCTTACCAGTTAAAAAACTAGTTTTAGAACACTCATAACAATAATCAAAGGTCAAATCAAGCAGAATAAATGAGAAAAATAGTGATGATTTGATAATAGTTTTCAATTTCAACAAAGGATAATAGTGACAAACATGGATAACAACACCAAACACCAAGGTGTCTTATTTTTGGTACTCCTATTCAAATAACAAAAAAACTAGATTTTGTAGAAGTAGGTAGAAAAGTAGTTTCGGCTACAATTTGCATTTTTAGACTGGTTAAAGTTAGTAGGTTTTAGTACACTTTTTATTAGAGAATCTAGATATAGGGGGAATAATGCATGATATGATGGATATCACTTCTAATTTTATATATGGTAGTTGGTATAACTTCCAAATCAAAATCCATGTTCTAGAGACCAGTGATTGGGGGCAATGTACATAGCATATTTATTTGCTTTTATTTTTGAGTTTAAGAAATTACCTACGTATTCTCAGTGGTTACATGCCTTACTCCATCTATAGGTGGTTGGCATCACTTTAGAGTGGCTTTCATACAAGCCTAAAATCCACATTTTGGAATGGCTTTCATATAAGCCTAGTACCTAGTTTTAGAGAGGCTTTCATTCAAGCTTAATCTCCATATTTTGGAGTGGCCAAGAGTGGCCTAGTTTCCAACATACATTTTGATATCCATGAAAACATTGTTAGACTACTAAACATTCATGGGATTTAGGATCCATCTCATATAACACTCATTTCATATCAATATCAATTTATAACTTCACTTCATGGGGCAATGATGGATCTAAAGGACTAGCTAACCTTTATATTCTTGAGCCACCTATTTAGAGGGATTGGACATATAGTCCAAACATTGATTAACACATACATGATCACATAACTTCAATTTGTGGGTAATGATGGAGCCAAAGGGCCAGACTTTGCATTCTTGAGCCACTCTCAGGGAATTGAACACTCAGCTCTATTCACAATATTACTCTTGGTATAGCATCATCCAACATCACTCAACATCGTAATAGGTTTTGTATTGGTTTGAATACCTAATGAGATGTAATTGTTCCTTTTTATTCCTCTCTCTCTTACCCAACTTTGTAAGTTCTTATTTTAGATATAATGTATCTAGTAAGAATTTATCTACTCTTTGTTTCCTCTTACAAATTAACACTTTACAATATGCTCTTTCTATGCACACCCAGCATCACAAAGCTTCATGATATTCACCCTTATAAATAAGTTTAGGTACATTTTCTATTTTTCCTTTATCCTAGTATTTCACTTTGTTGTATCACTAAAATAAAGGGTCGGTGGTAAATGTAGTCATATAAAATGTGAAAATTGGTAACTTGAGTGTGACTTGTGACATCCATCCCATAGGTCCATCCTACTTACTTTGATGACCCTCACAGGCATCTTTTAACTAATTCACAATAATTTTTAGCCTTCCAGACTTGATCCTAGTTGAACCATACTCCCTTTTTCATAATAGATCCATCCCCATAGGTCTTGTTAGCTTAGGATTATAGCACCCAACTTTCACTATAGCATCGGACCCTAGGGTGTCCCATTTTTAATGCTCTTATCCAATCACATTTTGATCCCAAACAATCATTTTCTTCTAGTTATTATCTTCCTTATTGCTAGCCTAATGTGAATACATTAGACCCATGACCAATATATCCCTATAAAATCCCATTCAATGTTCATTTAGAAGGGGTTGGTAAAATATCACAAAGCAAGTAAGAATACAAGCAAGACTACTCAAGCATATTTCCTTATTCTCTACATACAACCATCCAATACCATTTATAGCTTATTCAAATCCTTACACTAGTCCCTAGTCACATCAGGCACACTTAGTTTAGCATTTTGCATCTTCATACTCACTATTACACAAATCATATCAAGTGGGAGAACTACATATGGCTTAATCCCTCTTTGGAGTATTGGTATGTAGGCAGTGTGCCCACACAAGGGGTGTAGATACACGTTCACTGAATCTTACACACACTAACTCCCCATCTTTCTTAAAATTGGTCAAATCACAATGGGGTATAATTTTTGAAGACAAAATAATCTCTACAAGGAGTTTTGTGGACATCCAATAGTCAAAATTTCATAGGTAGTGTCTCACATACATAATGAACAAAACCCAGAAAGCTTAGGTCTTTTAGATAACAATAGCAGAAGTTAATTATAACATTGGAGTCTAGGGTGTCTTATTTTTAGTACTCCTATCCAATCCTAAAATTAAGGCTAGATCTTGATTTATGATAGTGTCTCAATCCTGCACAATGAATTCTAGCCTCTATCTTAGTCATATTAGTCAGTTTCTAGCTAAGTCTTATTTTCTTTCCCTTATTACTTATTTTTTAAAAATTTAAATTATAATCAAATTATATAAATTATTAGCTTAATTATTGCATATTTATTTACTAATTTTACTACTTAGACCCTTTAAATAAATTTAAAAAAAAAAACACAAATATTCCCAAAATTATTAAATCAAAAAGCTTTTGGATTAGTTTCATGGTGGACCTAAAAGAGGCCATTTTGCTCCAAGAACAATAGTAGTGAAGGTGATAAGAGATAGTTATTATTGGCCCAATATTTTTAAGGATGCTTATGCATGGGTAAAAAAATGTCAGAAGTGTGCTCTCTTTGTAGGTAAACAAAGATTGGTAGCCTTTCCTCTCAACCTAATTTAGGTGGAGCAACCCTTCATGAAATAGGGTTTAGAATTTATAGAAATGATCAATCCACCTTAGTGGATGTCATAAATGGGTGCTCATAGCTACTAACTACTTCACTAGGTGGGTGGAAGTAATTGTCTTAAAAAAGCTAATGAAATAGTAGTATTGGATTTCTATGACAACATAGTGACTAGGTTTGGTGTTCTAACTATTATAATTTTAGATAATGCCTTAGAATTTTTAGGCATGAGAATAAGTGAATAGGCACTTAAGCTAGGTGTTTACCTCAATATATCATCTAATTACTTACCCCAAGGCAATAGACTAGCAAAGTCCACAAAAAAGAACTTGATAAGGATTATCAAGAGGACTATGGAATAAAATCAAAGAGTATGGCACACAAAGTTAAGGAAAACCTTATTAGTTGATAGAGTGACTCCCAAAGTTGACATTATAAATTCTTCATATGTCTTAATATATGGAAGGGAAGACAAAATACCCATATCTCTTGAAATTCCTACCTTAAAGTTAGCACATTAGCTTAAATTGATGGATAGTGAGCCTATGAGCATGAGAATGGTAGAGCTCATGGACCTTGAATAAACTAGGTACCTTGCCATGAAGACATTAGAGTCACATCAAGCTTAAGTCAAAAAATCCTTAGAAAAGAGAACCATAGCATGTGACTTCAAATAAGGGGATCTAGTCCTACAATGGGACTCAAATAAGGCTAAACCGAGAAATCTCACCAAGTTTGATAGTTTGTGGAGTGGTCCTTATTTGATCCATGGATGTGAATAACATAATGCTTTTCATCTTGCCTAGTTGGATGGAGAGGTATTACCATCCCAGTCAATGACATTCATTTAAATCCTTGCTATTAAAGGAGTTTACATCCATTGTAATGTATTGTACATATTAGATTATATTTTATGCTTTCCTCTAAGTGCCTTGTGAATTTTTTTTTAGTTATGTGTTTCCCTTAAATAAGTGCCTTAATCATAGTTGTTGTTTGGTTTTCTTTTGGTCCTTATTTCTTCAAGAGGAGGTTTTCAAACAAGGGCAACTTTGTGTCAATTTTACAATAGTTTATTCAAGAAAGACCAAGAATCAATATGCCCAATGGATCAAACCAAGGCCACTAGTCTTTGCATAGTAAACATGCAATCCTAGGATGTTACCATAAATGTTGGCCAATTTTGACCTAAATATAAAAAAGAGATGGAGTGGATCAGTTTTTGGAAGTCCTAGTATGGAGTGACAAGATGAATAGAGTTCTTGATTGAGTGGGTGATCAAATAATGAAGAAGAAGATAAAATTTCACTTACAAATATTTTGAAACACTTTAAGCAAGCTTAAAGTGTGTTTTATCGATCATGGCATTTAAAGTGTATGTAGTAGGGTGGCATAAAGTCACAAAGTCTCATCAATCTTTGACAGATCAAAATATAACAAGAACAAGTCTAAAAAAACTAAATCATCACAACACATCATGTAGAAACAAACAAGTTAATATAGTTATAAATTTCATAAATACACTTGGAAGGTTAACCAGAGTCAAAGGATTGCATGGACATGATGTTTTTTATGCCTTGAACATTCTCTAAAAATTTTATTTCCTGATGAGTTATCTATCTCAATATATAAACTTTCAAATTTAAATAAATGGCAAGAGATGTGCATAGGTACCTCAAGATTAAGCCTCATAAAATAACCATTGGACCCAAATATTCCTAAGTATCAATGCAGAGTAGATAAGTGGTGAGATATTAGATGCCTAAATGAAGATATAATGACACACAATGATCAATGAGGTTACTGGGTCTAAGTAGATCAATGAAACATGTTTAATCATACAAAAGTGGATCTATGATGAGTGAGAGGTCAATGAGTCAATAGATCCTAGAAATGAATAAGGAGGTGCCAAGTGTCGTGACTGTAGCAACTGCCAAGTAAATTAATGGTACATATTTGAGTCATGCAAAATCATATTGATGATGTGCATAAGGTTAAAGAGTCAATGTTCCTGAGGATGAATGTAAGGTTGCTACATGGTGAAATTATAGGAATTTATAGAAATTAACTACAAGGCCCACAAAACAAATGAGGAGTTGACAAAATGCACAATTTGGGAAACTAGATCAAGATCAATGGCCAAGATTAAAAGTTGAAGAAAAGTGACTTTAAATGAAGAATAAATACAACTCAAGTCAAATCAAGAGTAAATGTTTCAAAGGGCATGTGCCACCATTAGATCTTAATTGAACACCATTAAGCAGGTGCAACCATACAATCAATATTGTCAATGATGAAGCTCTATTGCCATTAAAGTCTAAATGCATAATATGTTTGTTTAAACCTAATATAGTTCAAAAATAAGATCAAATAGTCTATAAGTTTTCACTGATATAATGACTATATGAAAACCAATAAATTGGATTGGTCTTCAATCTATACTAAAAACCTATGCTCAAATATTGGAGTAGAGGGAAGATATGTGATTATGGAGAAGTGTCTCATCCTTTGACATAGTCTTGTCTTCAACAAACAGGTACCTATGGCCACCCAAAGTAGACATAGTCTTGACTCTATCAGGTTCAAATATATGAGGATTTTGTCCTCATAGATAACTCAAATAAAATATTTCATAGAGTCCCAAGATTGAGATTTTATGGTTGGATAAAGAATTTGGAACATTCAATAGATCTTTAGCGTCTATAAGGGTTGTTATTTCATAGCACAATCATGACTCATCATCTTTAAAAAAATCTTATCCTTTGGTGTGTTACTCGACCAATGAGAAGATTTTGAGGCTATTGGGATAGATGAAGGTTATTTTTTCTATGATGTGTTAACCCTGATTTGATCAAAAGGTGGTGGCATCTCATTTAATGATCTTGAATGGCGTGCTCCTATGCTCTCTTCACCTTTTTTCTATATCTTTCATTTTCTTCCACATTGTAACTCTCTCACTTTTGATACAAATTTCCTCTCTCAAATTTTAAGAGCATGAGACTCTCATTTGATAAGTCTAGACATATAAAATTTCTTAATAAGTACCACTTGTTGTAACAAAAAACTTTCTTTACCTATCTCTTGCCTTTATTATTTAGTAAGCTTGTGCATGATGGCCTTATGGAGGAGATTCTTCCATATCCATTATCCTTCTTGCTTACCTCTTTTAAGGTGTTTACATGATATTTTAGGTCTAGACTCATGTTTTTTATAACATTAATGTAAGCTTGATGTGAGTCTTAGAATTCCTCTTTATTTTCATTCATTGCTTCCTAAACCTAGTTTAAGAAATACTTATGCAATTAGCTAGATTGTGAGGTTGTGTGAACTAGTATCATCTTGTACTGATCTAGTGTGGGTTTAAGCATATGAAATACTCATTTAAATTTGATTCATCACCTTATTAACTTATTATGATCCCTATTTATCACTTTATAACCTGTATAATTATTTTAGGTGATCCATCAAGAGGATTCTGGCCTTCTTCGAAGGTTTGACCCTACTATAGGATACCCACATCCTAGGGTTGTTCCCATATTATGACTAGGAGTGCCTAAATAAATCTTACACAAGGGTTGAATTCCATGCCACAATAGGTTCCATCACTTCTAAATTTGGTTTTGAAGACCCATTTAGAAGTAAGAACATTTTTGTCACAAGGTTTTGAGACAAGTTTCCAAGTGGTTTTTTTTTCAATTTGTGTCAACTCATGTTTTATGGATTCTCTCCAGTGAGAGTGTTTATTTTCTTCTTTGTAAGATGTGGCGTCAACATGATGATCAATGTGAAATAAAAATGCAAAATAAGTGCATATGGATCTTGTGTAAGTAGTAGGTGGTAGATGCATTTATGACAAAACTATCTTAAGATCAAGTCTAAATTTGATTTTATTTCCAAAAATTGATGATAGTTTATATAATATTTCTTCCAAGTTATGAGGTGGATTAGATATTAAAAGAATAGAAATAAACTATCATTTTGATCTACAAAAACTTGATTAGATTCATATGCATTGAGATCATTATGATTTGTGTCCAAAGTTTGATCATTCTCTAAAGAAACAATTTATATGTTATTGTCTAATGATGGTTTGTCCAAGAGTTGATTTTTTTTTATCTCCCAAATTTTGATCATTTATTTCTAAACTGTCATTCTCTTATGTGGTTTCTAAGGGAGGTTAATCCAAAGAGCTAGATGAGCTAACCTAGGTAACATTATGTGATTAGTATCTGATTTCAAAAGATGAATTATCAAAATGAGAAATAGATGTGGGAAAATATATGTGAAATGGTATTTGAAAAAATAAATTCCAATAATCATGAACATCTTCATTATCTTTTGTGTTTAGGAAGATAGTAAAACTATATTCCATGAACACAATACTTCTTGTATCTTCAATGGAGGAAGTTTCATGATTATAAATCTAATACCCTTTACTTTATTCACAATAACCAAAAACATTTATTTCTAAGCTTTATCATTTAATTTCTTCATTTTCTCATCTGGAATATGTATAAAATCATCACACCCAAAGACCCTAAAGTTTTTGACATTGGGTTTGTTTTTTGTCCAACTTTATTTAGGTGTAATGTTTTATAAATCTCTAGTAGGGGTTATATTCAAGATGTAAATAGTAATGGTGGCAACTTCTCCCCAAATTTTCAAGGGAAAGTTATGGGCATAGAGTATAGACCTTAATATTGACCAAATTTAACCTCAAGTCAAATTGGGTCACCCCCTATAGGTTGAAACTTAATAGATGTGTATAATGTATGTCATGGTCTTGTCATGGTCTCTAATGGTCCTAAATAGTCCCATATGGTCATATGTGTCCCTGTTTGGCATTGTCCAAGTTTTGGTCTTATGTTCACTTGTCTAGTCTTATGGTCAAGTACATGGTAAAACATGGTAAAACATAGTCAAAGGTCTAGTATGGTCTAAATTCATTTCAAAAGGTTATTTGGACATCATTTATATCATATTATCATGCCTTAACCTTTATTTGTCTTATATATGTAAAAATTCACAATATGGCCACCTTTTGGCCCATGAAGAAGAGTTGTGTTAGAGGTAAAATCACTGAGGGGGGGGGGGGAGAAGTGAATCAGTGAATCAATATATTCAAAATTTAATTCCAATCCTTTCAAACCCTTAATCAATTATCACAAGCATAAATATAATATACAAGTTATTAATAACAATGAACAATAGATAATGCAAGATCACACTTACAACACAAGATCCATGTGGGAAACCCTCTTGGAAAATAAAACCTACTCTCAAGCCTAAAAAAAATTGAATAATTTTCCTATAATAAGTATAAAACCAATATAATTTAGTGAAACACCTACTTCACAAGGAGTACTTGTCCCTAAGGATGGTCAAGTACTTCTGACCTAGATGTTGAGTACCCTCCCAACACCTATGATATGAGAACACCTATAAAATTTTATTATCTTTAATTTAGTGAAGACACCCTAACAACAATAACCCCCTTCACTTATTCACACACTCACAAACCCTCATCACTAAGATATGCACTCAAACATGCAAATATGACACCCTCTCCTCTTTCCCTTATCCTCAATCTTCAAACTTGGAAGATCATTATTATTATATCATAAATATGACCTATAGGTCATACACTCAATCCAAAACCTACTCTAATATATAACCCATTCATTGGGCACACTCCCTTTCATCTTTCCTTCGCTCCACAAATCTCACACACACCTTTTCTATAGTAAAAGAAACCATCACCTTTGTCTTCATGATTATTATCTTCTTGGTTGGAAATTAGAACTAATCTAATCCTTAATACTTCTATCACACCAAGACATATCTCAATACAATCCTCATATGTTATCCATAGCATCTATGGGGTACCCTTAAGCAACTACTTCTTTTAATTAGGCCTTAGTAGCCCTTATAGGTCTCATGGAGACCTATTCACCCCTTTAGTACTTAAACAAGAAAATTAGAAACATAAGAACACTTAAAAATTCATAGGTCCACTCCAAATGAACTCTTAGACATCCTTAAATGATTACAATCATCATTACACTCCTCTACAAATGCTCAATTTACTCAGATAATAGTCTTGTATACAAGAACATCATGAATGAACAAATAGTCAACTTCTAAGAATTTGTTCATACTAAACATGGATTGGTCAAACATCCAAAATACATAAATAGGGTACTCAAATATTATAGAACACTCTCCAATAGTTATTTCATCTTGAAGCATCAAAATGATATCAAGAATAATTCAATTATCCTTCTTGGGTTACTTGTAAAATATGGTCAAACACAGTCAACTTTGGAGATCAATATATTTGAATGTATAGATATTCAAGTATTATAACTAGATTCTATAGATAGTCCTTGAATTAATCTACAACTTTTATTTTTACATCACCTTCAAATTCATCTTGGATTAAAAGATATTAGCAAAATACTAAGTAGTAGTTTTCCCTTATTAATTTGAATATTCAAATTCCAATGGTACTATGTGAATGCTAAACATCAGACACTTTAAGCTCATGTGCTGCCTAGAAAATTTAAAAAAATGTGATCCATCAATCTCCTTAGGATTATTCTATTATTTATCTTTAAATGATCAATGTTGATCTTGGATCCTAGCTTCTGTGATCAAGACACTTGGCAGCTCTGCATGCCTTCTACGTACCCTATACCTTTTAGTCAATGTGCTTGAACCACTTGGAAGTTCTTCATGAAATATGATCATCATTTGAATTATTAACTTAATTCACATCATTTATCTCTAAATACATGATCATATGCTCACCATTTATATCTGTTTAACAAAACACTCGCATGTCATTGATCTTTTGTCAACTTAACAAGATTGAGACACATGTCACTAGCGTGTGCTTTTTGAGGAACCTTTGATAATTTGAATTCACACATGCCATTGATATCTATATTAAAATATGATTCACTCTATTATATCCTTATCCTATTAGAATAAAAACTCATCGGTAGATCTAATTTGATTAAATGCTCACCATAGATCTTCAATATCATAAATTTGACTAACTATGGGAACTTGGTAAACTTTGTTTGAGAAGTCAAATTTATACCTTAATAAAATTTTATATGCTCCATGTACAAACCTAAAATTTAAACCATATGATCTAATAACATATGGTAATCTATCCATATACCAAGTGTCTCTTTAAACCTTCATACATGTGCAATATGATGTCATAAATCTGCTCACTCAGCTTTATCTATCAAGATGACTACTTGAGCTTAGAAATTCAATTGACTAATATGATGAATTCCATTAAATTCCATAAGCACTCTAATTATATAATACCTATTATGGGACCTATTTCACATCCTCAAATCACCATACTCATCCCTAAACATCCCTAACCATGCCAAAATTAAAGACCAACCAAGCTTACTTCAAGCATACTAGGACAAGCACAATGCACACTTTATCATTGACACTTAGACTATCAAAACACTTCATCCACTCACATAGACACCTCAATGACATCAATTAAAACTTTCCAATAATATCCCACTTTTTTATTTATTTCAACACCCATGATATAACCCACCTTCCTTTTCTCTCTTCAAGCACTCTCACAATAGGAACCTTCTACCCCTTTGACATAATGACAAAGTGGGAAAAAATTGATCCTAAGGACTTGTAAAGATCACCAATAGGAGAGGACCACCTTATAAATATGATAAAAACTCCCCCTTACCTTGGGCCTACCTCTTCTTACCTTGATAACTTCCTCTTGATATATGCCAACACTCTTTTCAACCAATCATTACAACCAATGAAGAAAGAACACACAAAAGCATTGAAATATGATGGAACTCACCAAGAAACATCTGATAAGGACTCCCCCTAATATATTTGAGATATTTCACCACTTGAGCATCTTTATATCTCCACACACTATGAAGAATCACCACACAGGCTTACTAGCCTTCTCTCTCAAGCCACCTCAAGGACCACCAACAAAAATTCATGCCATTAAACCTACAACAAGATCTTCTAATATAAGCCTTCTTGATCCTTGGACCTGACAAATTTAGCAATCTATCTCCCCCTTTAGTCATGTAAACTTCTCAAAGAATCTAAGTTAGTTCCCCATAACTCAATGATCCTCCTAATGCCAACCTGAAAGACTCCCCTTTGATATTCATTACCAAATCTCACCTACAAAAATTATGAGAACACCTTCATGGCCTCAAAAACATGAAAACATCAAACTTAGAACACTATACTACTTCAGGGCTTCAACTAACACCACTTTGCTTTCATAATATCACTTTTAAGCCACCTCTAAGAGGACCAATATATTTTCAAGCCACATACTAAATAGGAAATATTTATTAAATCAACCATAAAACTTACATTGAAACACTCATACCATGCTTTTTTGAAGAAATTGATCAAAGAACACTCTTCTTCACACAAGGTCTATTTAGTCTCCTTATAGCCCTACGTATAAATTGCATATCCCATAACTTTTAGTATAAACACCTTAAATACCTAAAGCTTCACATTTAGAACACTCTCATATGCCCCATCAAGCACACCAATTTGCATCACCTAGCTCATCCTATGAAAAACATTTCCTTCACAAACCTACTAGTCAATTAGGCCTCCTATTTGAAAAAAAAATAAAATTTGAACATCACTTACCTTTAGATCAATTTGAAACATTATTTTACAACCCATTTGACCAAACCAATCTATTAAGAATCCTTAGCCTCCAACTCTTTAGGGAAGTCACTTTTATCAACTAGCCCAAATCACTAGATCTTCAAAACAAGCTTGATCAACCTAGCACCTTCCAGTCAGTGCACACTTTTGAAACTTCTCTCACACCTGTATGTCATTATCACATACTTCTTTTTTATCAATTTTTGATCTTTCAAACTTATGGGAACCCATACATCCTATAACCCATTTTAGGCCTGCTTGCCCTTAAACTAAAACTAAGAAAACTGAGAGCACTCAAAAATATCCAATTTGACTTCAACATACCTTCAAACCACAAAACCACTTGAATCATGATATAATAAGTTCAATACACCTTTATATGCAAAAATATAATCTTGACAACTTACAAATCCTCCTTTACCACCTAGAAATCTTTAATATGACCCTATAGACTGATCATACATAACTATCAATATGCCAAAAGGGAAAAAACATACCATGACATCACTCTAACATCACCATAGAATATATTCCACCTAGACATACTTGCTCCAACTAAAAATGCCCTTGTAAGACTACAAGCTTCTTTAAACTAAAAAATGTCTTCATGAAGCACAACAAAGGCACCTTACTCCACATAGAGAGACTGACTAAAAGTCCCAAAATTTAGGAGACTCCCATATCTCCATACCTTCATTAGACTTGCAGTCCCATCTCATCATCAAATTTACTTTGAGTTGATCCAAGACTTCATTCTTTACTTCAGACTTGTCAATAAATGCATATAACATAAATTCTAGTCTTTCATTCATGTCTATCATAACAAATAAACCACCTTGAGACTCACCTAAATCACTCCTAGAATATTTATCATCCATTTTCTTACCATCCTTATTCTTCCCTATAGTCATTTTACTTTCTTGAAATTTGAGCTTAAATTGATCTACAACACATTCTTTTAAAGCAACTTTCTAATCAACCTTTTGACTAGTGTGATTAGCATTGATAATATTTGGTCTCCATAACCAAGAATGACCTTTCTTATGTACAATTGAAGCTTCATGTCCTTTTAGATACTTTGAGGACTTGTTGATTCCAATTGGGTAGAATCTTTCAATATTACCACTCTTATGACAACTGAAACAAATAACATCATTCATACCTTTTGACAAATTTGAACTGTGATTAATCTTTGGAAAAAAACTCCTTCTATCATAGCTCCATGAATATTCATACTTGACTAACTTCTTTCTATAGTCCTTAGCTTTATGACCATACTTATTACATGTATAACAATGACCATGGAATAAACTATCATACCTTAAAGCATTTGGCTATCTAATAGACCTCCTTGTATTGATCTCAAATCTTGCATTCTCCTTGATATACTTAAGCTTCTCATACTTATTTTCTAGCTTATCCAAATTGACTACAACAAGCTCATGCTCACTCTTTAATGACTCCATTTCAACCTTCAACTAAGTACACTCATCTTATTTAACCTGTTCTATTTTTTTATGATCTTCTTCAAGCTTGCCTATCTTGATTGTAACCTTTTCATACTCAGCCTTTAGGAAAATAAGATTGGTCTTTAGTTGAACACACTCATCTCTTTTAGTTCTCAATTATAACTTTTAGCCTCTAACTAAAATCTGAGATCCTTGATGGTCTCTTTATCCTCCTTGGCTTATTTAGGCAAATCATTCTTCAATATACAAACTTGCTATTCAAGATATTTGATCAGCTCTTGATTCTTCTTCTCATCATTCTTTGATTTGATACACAAACACTCCTCAAGACAATTGACTTGAGCTTCAAGATCTTTGATCACACTCTTCAACTTGTGATTCCTCCTTTTTTACTCCTTTAAATCACCAAGCAAACTCATGAGCTCAAATTCTATATCTACTTCTTCCTCACTATCATAGAACACCTTTACTTCACCAAAAGACATCTTATACTATAAGGATCACCTCCAAGCTGATTAAGCCTTCTGAAGCACCAGCTATGGTACCAATTGTTATAGGTGAAATCATTAAGAGGGTGGGGTGAATCAATGAATCAAGATATCCCAACTTTAATTCCAATCGTTTCAACTCCTTAATCAATTACCACAAGCATTCATAGAATATACAAGTCATTCATAGAAATGAATGATATATAATGCAAGATCACACATACAACACATATGTGAGAAACCCTCTTAGGGAATAAAATTCACTCTCAAACTTTCAAACACATGGGCTGTGATCTAGGAATTTGACTCAAGAGAGGATGTTTAGTATGGTGTTAATTCCAAAATGAAAGCAAAATAAAATAAACACACTAATAACATAACATCTCTAGGCCTAGACACTAGGGAGAGATTAGTTAAAAACAATAAAATGACAAACACAACTATAAATCAAGGAATGAAAACATAATAATTCCTTCACCTTCCTTGGATGCTCCAAGTGCCTTTGTAGTGGTGGCTTGCTCAACTTGTGCTCATGAAGTCCTTAGCAATGGAAGCTTGGCTACCTCCATCTCTCTTTGGCACCTTTGGCTTATGGCTTTGATTGGCTTGGAATAAATTTGGCATGGTAACACTAATTTATTGAAGATTTTGGAACTAATTTGGCATTATAAATTTTCATCAAAAAAGCTTAGAAATGATGTTATAAGGCCTCATATTTATAGATTTTTGAGAATGATCAGAATCAACCTAAACTACCCATCTCAAGATTGAGATGTGTGGTTGAGGATTAATTCAATTTTTAGAATTAATTTTATAATTATCCTCATCCTGGCATTCTAAGAATGGGTAATTAAGAGGCATGGAGGGCATTGATGATGCATGAGAGGCATGAATCTTAATATTTGTGGTATTTATGGCTTAGGGATGTTTTTCTGAGAAATGAGGTCACTTGATGATGTATATATTCAATATTTATTTATAAAAATAAGTATTCAACAAGTTTCCATGGAATTATTAATTCTGCCTTGAATTGGGTTAATTAGCTCTTAAACATGATTAAACACTTTATGCATAAATTACCCAAATTAATCAGAATGTCTTGTTATTGGTCCAAAATTTGACTGGATTATAATTGGAATGTGATGTTAGATGCATTGGAATCATATTCCCATTTAGGATGTTTCTAACAAAAAATAATAAAGGCACATATCTCGTGTAAGAGTTTTGATAGGGAAGAGCAATCCAAAGCACCCAGGTGCAAAATTGGCATTTTGACTCAAAATGAACTAATCAAAGTTAGTTGGCCTATGAATTTCATTACCCTATTGAGGGATACCCTAGCCAAAATTAACACTTGAATATGTCAGTTTCTCATCATTTTATGCTTTTTAGTGTTTTTAGGCCAAATTGTGCATTTTGGATGGAAATTAGCCAAAATCCTGATTAGGGGTTATTGGTGGCCAAATTTACATGTCTATAGTTTGCCCCTATTTGGGAAGATGTTACAAACCATAGAAAAATCAATGTTGTCTCAAAGAATGATAAATGGCCTATATGCCAAAAAGAAGATGGTGATTGAAGAACAAAGCTCCAAATGGTTTTTGGGAAGCCTATGATGATTCCCCCTCTAGGGAGTGGCTGTCACATTTATTGATGGATGGTCCCTCGAAAAGAAATAAGAAGAAACGTGAAATTAACCCATGGTTAAGATTAATCCAAATGATAAAATGCTTGCATGCATTGATGTAAAAAAGATACTTATTTGCCTAAAGGTGGTTATAATCAAGAATAGAAGTCAAAATAATGATTTGCCCATAGGTTGTTATAATCATTAAGAGGACCTAGATTGGCTAAAGATGATTGTGCCCTAATTAGGATTGATTAGCAAGCATAACTCAAAGATATAACCTAGAATATAGATTAAATATGAGTAGTGCAAAGTGATGAAATAGATGAATAAAAGAATAAGTTTGATTAGTGTGAATGATTTAGTTGTACCTACTAATGAGGAGATGCTCATCCTTATTAGTAATGATACAACTATAGTGGCCAATGGGTTAATTTGATCAAGGGTGGGATGGAAGTATTTTTCAAGGTGTGAAGGAGAAACTTCTATAGCTCCATTGATTTTAGACCTTCTTGAAGCTAATTTTTGTTGTAGCATGTGATGGTAGGCTTCATGATAGAACACCATGAAGACTTGGCCAAAATATGTGTAAGGACTGAATCTAAATCCAATAAACACTTAAAAATAATGCACCAATGATAAAAACCATGATGACAATGTTGACACATGAATATGGATGGACTTAAGAATAATGTGTGCAAGGAATCACCCAATGCATATATATATAGACCGAGACGAGGCAATAGTACTAAAAGCAAACAAATAAGAAAGCAAATAAACAAACAAATTGAAATAAATAAACAAATAGAAATACTAAAAATAAAAGCAAAGGAAAACATCCTAACATGACCATGCCCCAATAAGGTAGATCGAGGATAACTAACTAGGCTTATACAAGACAAATATTTTTGATAAATATAGAATGACAAGATACTTACTCACAAAATGGTGAGATCATTTGGCTTAGGTTTCTCACAAAATGGTGAGGGCATATAAAAAGTGGGACTAAGGTTACATCAACATGAATTGAGCATGATTGACATAGTCCTAAAATTACCTCAAGTCATAGTAATTTTATCCACATAAAAGGAAAGGAAAAACCAACTAGGTCCCAACAAGTTCTCAAATCTAACAAATGGCCAGTAAAATGAAAATAGTGATGGCAAGGTGATGTGGTAATGCATGATAAACAAGTGTTTCCCCTAGTTTACCCATAGGTGGTTATAAATAAGATACAACAACATAGGTCAATGATAATAATTTTACCATAGGAAATTATAATTAATAGCTAGACTGGTGTAACACAAATTTGCCCATATGTAGTTATAATTAGGATTGGATGAAAGACATCTTGCCAAATAAACTATCACATTAATTTTATAGACTATTATTTAAACACAAGCTAGATTTATTGTTGAAAAATTGATTGGAATCCCCCCATAAAAGGTGTAGGAAGAACCAAATGAACCAAGATCAAAAATAGGATTGGGTAGGATGACTAAAAACATGCTTTGGTCTAGATGGGAATGGAATGATAGGATGGTATGGTTTGGGTAAGGATAATGATGGTTTTTGATAGATTGGATAAAATGGTAAGAGGGTTTCCCCCAAATTATGGGGTAAATGGTTGGGATCTACAATAATGGTAAATGGATATGTAATAATGGCAAAGACATGGTAATATGAAATAATATGGTACACATTATTATCCTGGGTGTGGTTTTTTATTCTATTGTTCCTGTTGATGGGGAGATGCATCTCCTAATCAAAAAATGATACAAACAAAATGCTTGATCATGATAATTTCTATCCCACACCTCATCTAAAAAGCTACTCTATCAAGAACTCGATGTAGATTTGGATGCCGAGAATGTTGTTGTGATTTTTCTTGATCATTGATTTTGATTCCTTCAAATGTTGAGTTAAGGTGTCTTTATAGCCTCTACAAAAGAAAGTGTGGTTGTAGATAGTAAACAAAGACAAATAATGGATGGTAGGTTTGATTGTGAACTGGAATGGCAAATGACAATGGAATGTATGATGGTGGGGAAATAAATGAAGATCAGGATGTTTAGTCACATGTAATGTTACTAATACTAGATTTGACATAATTTTGTTTGTGGTGGGGCTAAATATTTTTTCTCTCAATAAAACCACTAAAATTTTCTATTGTTTGATCTTAAGAGTAGATACCATCTGATTAGGCTATAGATAAGAAGCTATTTTAATTTGATCTTTAATTTTATCTTCAACAAGTAGTGAAGAAATTTTATGCTCAGCTATTGGTGTCTCAATGAGGTTTTTACCAATGAAGTTCTCTTGATTGTCCCGTAGTGCCTCCAAGAAGGTTTCACTAAGGAATGTTTACTTTTGAATTTGATTATCTTCTAAAACTTCTGAAAAAGTTTCACTAGAAGATGCTGAGTTGTGACTTTGATTATCCCCTAACACCTCCAAAAAGGTTTCACTAAGAGAGTGTTATTTTGCTATATGAATGTGATCTTGGCCTCCTTGATCTTATTAAACTTCTATGTCACCATGGATATATTTCAACAAAGTGTAATTATGTAGATCCCAATTAACACTTGTGGGAGATGGAATGTCAATAATATGACTATTTTGGTTGATGGTAATGGCTTATGGAATGTTAATAAAATTGAGAGAGGCTGCATAATCCTCATAGAAGATATTAGGAGAACTTGTGGTAATGTTGAATTATTTATCCTAAAAAACTATAAAAGGATCATAAATATATTCAAATTAATCTACAAGGCATGCATAACCAATATTGTAATAGCCACAAACATATTCTTCTTCTGAATCTAATTCTAACTCAAAGGACTCTAAATTTGATGTTGAGACTGATGTTGATTCTGATTCTAAATCTGATATCAGTTCAAGAATAAAACCTAACTCTAACTTTGATTCTTCATCTAATGGGTACTCTATTACAATGATGTTTTGTTGAATATTTGGTTTTGGACAAGTAATGGCCTATGATGGCATAATGGGCTCCATAAAAATTGGTTTGTTAAAGTGAGACTCCTCTAGGATGGGAAATAGGCCAAGAGATAACTATTTAGAAATTGGCTTGTCAATAGGATGCTCTTGAAAAATAGGCACATGGTTAAGGTAATGATTTGACTAAAGGTGGTTATAATCATTAAGAAGTGACTCAGTAAAGACTGGTTTGTCTGGGTGAGACTTCTTGACAACTAGTATAAGATAAATAGGTGATCCATCATAGGTTTACTTATCACAAGTGGTTGGTTCAATAAAAACATGTTGGATTGGTTGGTTATATTGGCATTGGTTTTTAATGAGTTGGAAAATACTAGTTTTGAACATAGCTTGGTCTTCAAATGATTGGATGAGTTGAGGTTTGGATGGGATTGGTATTGGATGAAGAATGACTTATGTTTGGATAATGGTAGGTCCTTGGGGAACATGATTTCTCACATGAGAAAATGGACAAAGTCCTGAGATTGTAACAATAGGGTATTTTGGGGCTTGATTACTTGCATAAACTAAAGTATGAGGTCTTGGTATATAAATGGTTGGGCATTATGGAGCTTGGTTGCTCACACAATCCAAAGGACTAAGTCTAGGAATGGTAATGGTATTCCTTGGATATTATAGATAGTGATGGCTCATATAATCCAAAGGAGGGTTAGGGGTAGTCAAAGATCAGATAACAAAAGGACATTGTGAAACATGATTTCTTGTATAAGTAAAATCATCCAAGTCTTTCTCATAAACCATATCATCCTAATAATGAGTTGGGTCATAAGCTGGTTCT